>OX632356.1:16398765-16483765 GCA_951751655.1 Ophion costatus | reverse complement strand
CGTCGTGGCTGTGGCCGAAAGCGCCACCCCCCTCCCCCGTGTACGCATGTACAACGGGGTCGACGTCGCGACGGTACTCATCGCGGCGTTGAGCGATGGGCCCGAACCCGTCGCTTATTGCGACGCGGGGTGGCCCGACGACGGGTTCGACGACTCGTTCGAGCCGGAGGCGTGGGAGAACGAGTCGTGACACTCGTGCTCGTGTGGGCGTGTGTGTGTGTGTGTGTGTGTGTGTGTGTGTGTGTGTGTGTGTGTGTGTGTGTGTGTGTGTGTGTGTGTGTGTGTGTGTGTGTGTGTGTGTGTGTGTGTGTGTGTGTGTGTGTGTGCGTACCCTCGGAGTTCACCGTCACCAGGAGCAGCAACGGTGAGCAAAACAAACTAAAAATGAATTTTCAGAAAGCAGAAAAAAATGGGGCCACTATGGCGAAAACCCCACTCCGGCCGCTCCCCCCCCCCCTCCGCACCCCTCTGGGGCGCGGGGGAGGGGATAAGCACGGTTATCCCCACTCCATCCCCACCACCTCGGCTGCCGAGGAGTGGGGGTCGGAGTGGGGATGAGGAGTGGGGGTCGCCATAGTGGCCCCCATACTACTCATATAAATCTTTGGGGGCTCGTCCGGGATATATAAAAAGGGAATGTGCTAATTAATCCACCGTCTATAAGTGATTCGGAAATTGATATATCGGATGTGTTACCTGGCTTGGAACCTCCTAAACGATCGATCAAGAAATTGCAAAAATTCTCAAACACCGGAAACAAACCAACAAAAACTATGACTGCGTTAGAAACAAACCAGTCAATATCCCTAAAAGTCGCCATCTGCTGCGTCCCGGAATTCGACAAAAAAAATATCGCTTTATCAGAATTCACACCGGTATGCCAAGACGCAATTGAGTATGCGATAAAAATTGAACACGAAGTTAAAGCGCGCAATGAATTGCAGTCCACTCTCACCAGCCACGAAAGCTTCGTCCCGCCCAAATCAGTAAAATGTTGTAATGTATGCAAAAGAGACAATCACACTACAGGAAATTGTCAATTCGCAACCCTCACCGGCCAAAATTATACAAATCAAGAACACAATGCCATCGAGTACCAAAGGGTCCTAAGTGAACAAAACTCAGTGGTTTGCCAAATATGCAAAAAAATCGGGCATTCAGCAGATAAATGTTTTCAGTTAAAGTACAAAACGCCTAAATCCAACCGACCCATTTGTCGGTATTGCAAAAGGATGGGACACACTATCGAAAACTGCCGTACCCGCGAATATAATACCTCGCGAAATGGTCCGAATACCGGACGGGCAGCTGCACTGAGAGAATCCACGATCTCAAAGCGTCCGGTCACGATAATTACTCCGCCCGAATCTATCTTACCTACACTATAAACGCGGAAGAGTTCGTTAACCTACCCTCGGTGTGTATCGGACCGCACCCACAAAAAAGAAAAATAACAATGTTGTTAGATAATGGCGCTATTCCAAACCTAATTAAAAAACAATACACAGGAAATTTCCAAGGTATCTATATATGAATTTCGAAACTTTATTCCACATCATACCTGATGAGGTTCGACTCCCTCGGCCCGGGTTATTGAGGTCCGAATTGTTTATTTTACGATAAAATTCAAAATAAATTTTATGACGGAATGCCTTGAGTGTAAAGACAAGGCATGGCCGTTCAAAAAAAAAAAAAAAAAAAAAGCCGACGAAGTAATGAAAATCCCCGCGTGTTCGGGAGCTTCTTTCCACGTAAGAGTCGAAAACTGCACGTTAAAGGAAGGGTATATCCCGCCTTTAAAAATCCGTAAGGGTGTTTGCGCCGGCGACTGCCCGGTAACGAACATCGACGGAAAGGCACACTTAAAGGGTTTCAACCCCACAAATGCCACCGTATGACTGATCGTGCCGGTCATAAAACTACAGGAATTCGACATTATGGAAAACAATAGCAAGCAAAAACAAAATCAGAAAAAAAACCGACGAAAAACGTCGAAATAAAACTTTGTTAACGCTCCAGCGAGAGCGATGATGAAGAAAAAAATAAAAATAAAACAAACCCAGATTGCATGACAATCTCCAATTCTAATTCAATTTCTCGCGCTGCTAATCCCAATTTCTCGCGATGCTAATCCCATTTTCTCGCGATGCTAATCCCATGTCTCGCGATGCTAATCCAATGTCTCGCGATGCTAATCCTAATTTCTCGCGATGCTAATCCAATTTCTCGCGATGCTAATCCAATTTCTCGCGATGCTAGTCCCAATTTCTCGCGCTGCTAATCCCAATTTCTCGCGATGCTAATCTAATTTCTCGCGATGCTAATCCATTTTCTCAAGACTCTAATCCTAATTCGGAAGTAGATTGCACGACAACTACGCCGGTCCAGAGCCTAGTGGTGGCCAATAAAAAAATCGACAAAAACGTCGAAAGAAAACTTTGTCAACGCTCCAGTGAGAGCGATGATGAAGAAAAACCAAACCAAAACGAAAACAAAAATAAAACAAACCCAGATTGCATGACAATCTCCAATTCTAATTCAATTTCTCGCGATGCTAATCCCAATTTCTCGCGATGCTGATCCCATTTTCTCGCGATGCTAATCCAATGTCTCGCGATGCTAATCCAATGTCTCGCGATGCTAATCCCAATTTCTCGCGATGCTAATCCAATTTCTCGCGATGCTCATCCCAATTTCTCGCGATGCTAATCCCAATTTCTTGCGATGCTAATCCCATTTTCTCGCGATGCTAATCCAATTTCTCGCGATGCTAATCCCAATTTCTCGCGTTGCTAATCCCATTTTTTCGCGATGCTAATCCAATGTCTCGCGATGCTAATCCCAACTTCTCGCGATGCTAATCTAATTTCTTGCGATGCTAATCCCATTTTCTCGCGATGTTAATCCAATGTCTCGCAATGTTAATCCAACGTCTCGCGATGCTAATCCCAATTTCTCGCAATGCTAATCCAATTTCTCGCGATGCTAATCCAATGTCTCGCGATGCTAATCCAATGTCTCGCGATGCTAATCCCAATTTCTCGCGATGCTAATCCACTTTCTCGCGATGCTCATCCCAATTTCTCGCGATGCTAATCCCAATTTCTCGCGATGCTAATCCCATTTTCTCGCGATGCTAATCCAATTTCTCGCGATGCTAATCCCAATTTCTCGCGTTGCTAATCCCATTTTCTCGCGATGCTAATCCACTGTCTCGCAATGCTAATCCCAACGTCTCTCGATGCTAATCTAATTTCTCGCGATGCTAATCCCATTTTCTCGCGATGTTGATACAATGTCTCGCGATGTTAATTCAATGTCTCGCGATGCTAATCCCAATTTCTCGCAATGCTAATCCAATTTCTCGCGATGCTAATCCCAATTTCTCGCGATGCTAATCCCATTTTCTCGCGATGCTAATCCAATGTCTCGCGATGCTAATCGCAATTTCTCGCGATGCTAATCTAATTTCTCGCGATGCTAATCCCATTTCCTCGCGATGCTAATCCAATGTCTCGCGATGCTAATCCAATGTCTCGCGATGTTAATCCAATGTCTCGCGATGCTAATCCAATGTCTGGCGATGCTAATCCCAATTTCTCGCAATGCTAATCCAATTTCTCGCGATGCTAATCCCATTTTCTCGCGATGCTAATCCAATATCTCGCGATGCTAATCCAAATTTCTCGTGATGCTAATCTAATTTGTCGCGATGCTAATCCCAATTTCTCGCGATGCTACTCCAATTTCTCGCGATGCTGATTCAATTTCTCGCGATGCTAATCCAATTTCTCGCGATGCTGATTCAATTTCTCGCGATGCTAATCCATTTTCTCAAGAGTCTAATCCTAAAATTGGACGTAGATTGCATGACAACTACGCCGGTTCAAAGCTCAGTGGCGAATAAAAAAGAAGAAAAAAAACCCGACGGAAAACGTCGAAATAAAACCTTGTTAACGCTCCAGCGAGAGCGATGATGAAACCAATTCAAAAACAAAAATCGAACAAAAGTCAAATCACAAAAGCAAATGGAAAATTAAAAAACGAAGAAAATCGAAATCAAAACGTAAATTTCATCGCCATTGCCGAATCGACATCGCGTATAATCGAAAATTCGAAAAACACGTTTCAGGATTTGGCACGTCAACTAGACCGGACTAGCGATAGCAATGTCGGAAACAAAAATCCAATGACCTTTACTATACGAGCAGATGTCCACCCCGTCCTGCGTGAGAAAAATATAAACATCATCACTCGTTCTCAAGCGAAGAGCCCTATAGAACTACACGAATCATGTGGCGACTTCGCTAGCGTCAAGGCCAACGCACCTGCAGCCGAACGCATAGACGCGCACTCCAAAACTCGAAACCTTACGCATCGAATTTGTAAACTCATAAATTACGTAGAGAGTAGCGACGGCGAGACGAAGGTCGAGATAGTAAGACCCATACGCACTGGTCGACCCGCGGAGGGCATTGCCCCGAAATCAGCTGAGGGCCCTGACAAGCGTAAAGCACTTCCGATCCATCCCTCCAAAAACTCCACCGATCCTAATTCCGATAATTCGACAAATTCAGATTCCAGCTCTCTCGATTTAAAACCCTCCGAAGACAAAGATCCTCCAGCGGAAGAAAGAAAAATATCAGAATCCAAAATTGCAAATTGCATCAATACCAACGAATTGTTCCATTTTCGCAACGATAATCCGGTTCATTTCACCGCCTCATCAAGTAAGCCGTATGACCCTGGACGACAACAAATTATTAGAGTCAAACACGCTTCTTTTCTGGAAAGACGTTTCAGTAGGCCAGGCCTACAATAAAAAGAAAAAAAATACCACCTTGCATTGGTTATCCGTGGCAAACAAGCCGAATCGTTATCTTCAATATCTAAAAACGTTAATAATAAAAGCGTAGAAGAACTAAAAGAAAACATTTTTTTCGCGAAACTCTCAAACTCCAGTCAATCAGTCGTTGTCTCTGTCAACATATCGCACATTTGACTTAGGCAGATATAATTAGTAGCATGAAAGAAGAATTCAAGAACAATCAAGTAAAAGTATAAATTTATTTGGGAACTTTCCAATACTGTACAACTAAATTCAATTTTCTACAAAACGCATAAATCACCAATCGGAGAACACAAGGGTGTCTCAAAACCCAATTCTGATCCTAATTAAATAAATAACCATAATAATCACCCTGTTTTTCAGATGGCCGTTATCGATCTACTCTGTAATGTTTAACGATATCACATTTGCACTTGCAACCAGAGAAACAAATCAAAGTTTTACTTACAGTATCCAATACAGAACACTGGAAATTATTCATATTCAAAACACGTCGAACTGTTTCACAATTCGAAAAAGATTTCCAGTCACGAACCTAGATATAATTGCCTACATACATTTGAAATTCATATACAGAGTAATTATATTACACTCGCAAATTATTATATTGCGATATTCTTACGCAACGGTGGAAAAAAAATAGCGCCGAATGCTCCAAAGTAATTTGTTATCAGCGATCCAAACCTCGGACAAATTGTGTACAACTTAGCAAAGAAACCGAGTTATGTGGCAGTACTTTCTGGCGAAAGATTCCACGTTATTTAATGTATAAGAATACAAGAAAATCTGATCAGGTTGAAAGAATTTTACGATCAACTGCCTGTTACTCGTGGGAGCGAAATATATCTCCTCACTCCTCGAACGCATATATTACCAAAAAAACGCAAACAACCTACAATTTCACTTCCTCCATACTTCCTCTTCGGAGACACTTGGTACAAGTTCATCCCTGTTCTGGTCGAAGCCCCACCACCTGCAAACATGAATCCATCGACGAAATCTACTTGACGATATATCAACCCAACATCATCAGCATCCTGTGCGACGTACTCCAAAGAAAATATCGACAACGTACGAGATCGCGTAATGTTTCCCGTGGAGAAACCCGCTGTCGTAAACAATATGGCATCAGAGGTCAGAGCACTACCAATCCGGAGGACAAGTTGTCAAATCTCCTGGATAACGACAATCTATAACACCAAGCGGACTCCATCTGGGATCGCACCTGGAAAAAAAATCCACTCGATTCGGTACAGCAAGCGCTGGTTACACCCGAACGTCACTCGTCGTGCGAGCGATCAAGGTCCTCATAGATACGGTGATTCATTACAAACAGCCGAGAACCTGTGTACGGCTGGTCGATCTATCTCGTCGGTGCAGTATGGGACTCTGTTACGTACCTCCTGATGCACCTGGCTAAACAACCCAAGAAGAGAACGTCAACGGATCCAGTGATTGTCCATGAACTTTATCAACTCGTGTCGGCCCCTCCAGCTGAACCAGAGGGCCAATATCAACGCTGCAACACATGATCTGTACCGTTTCATCTCCGATTATCCAGAAAACAACCAATCCTCCTAACCACATTCCTTCCCTTAAGTCGCACGAGGAGACATATGATAATCATAATCATGCTAATACTATTTTTTTTCTTTTGCCATTATTCTTTTAACCTTGTCAACTAAGAGATAGGGTAAAATAAGTAAATAAGCATCTATGCATGAGGAAAACAAAAGGAGAAAACACGCACACATACATTTCAGCGTAAAATAAAAAAAAATATATACTCATAATTATCAACAAAAAAACGGAGAACAAAGGAAAAAGCTTCCTCATACAAAGATCTATATATACACTAATAAGACACACATTCTTTCCTTCTTCTATAGTCTACATAATATTCTGATACAAAGATTGTACCTCCCGAAACCGCAACCACTCAATAATAGGCTGATGACGATATTGAGATAACCTTCGGAACATTCATAATAATTGAGCGGGACGCTCAATCTTAAACCGGGGAGATGTTACATCCTAGTGAATGTGCCTTCTCTCGGTTATTCCCAATATCCTCATTTGCTGTTATAAGCGTATTAAATGTATAAATCTAAGAATAAGACGCGTAATACCATTAAACGGAACTTGCGTACGTTCCGCGATCATATTCAAATCACAGCGATATATACACGATATCACACGATCGTACACCTATCGAACCTGGCACAGTTGTATCGATAAAAATATAAAAGGATGGGATGTCTCAGGTTACATTCAAAACAAATTTTCGAGCATGGCTTTTACAGAAAAACAAATCTTGTATCTATTATCATTAGCAACAAGCAAATATGTATTTTGTTACTTTGATGCCGCTGGTTCCATCGTCGCGAAGTTGCTAGATTCCCAAAAGCGTATTCTTTACTATGCGCTGGTTCTTCCGGGAAGTAAAGGATACGGTTTACTGCCTGTTGCTGAATTTCTCCCTGACACCCATACAGTACCACAAATTACATATTGTATTTCCTATTTACTTTCAATCACGCTATAAAGCAATACACAACTCGAAAAGTTTCAATAAGAAAAATAGAGACCGATTTTAGCTTGGCTCTAATTGCATCTATGTTAAAGGCTTTTAATGACATGACAATTTCTTTATATTTGCACTTAACGAACAATTTTTTGAACAGAGATAACAGCAAATTACCACAAATCCCAATAGTTCACATATGCTCCTCTCATACATTGAAAACGGTATTAAGAAAGTGCAAAGCATTGTTTCGGGGTAAGCGCCGCTTAACGGTTGTGGCACAATTAATGACAAAACTGATTCACGCAGACACAATGGACGCTGCAGAGAAAATATTTAGAATGCTAGTTCAAATATTTGCGCGACCGCACAAAACTCCAATGATGAAATCATGCCTGTTGATTCTCCAAACAACCAATTTACCAGAAATGAAAATATTTGTAGATTTCGAATCCGATAAAATCGAAAATACGGATGACGGTGTATGTGACCTTGCCGACATTAAAGTAAAAAATGACGTTGAGTATTACGATGTAGATTCTAGCGGGCGCAAAGGATCACCTTTTTTTAATTTTTCGAGTCTTTATTCACCTCAGCAATGACAGAAATTTCTGAATATACTGCAACCCAGCTTTAAAAAAAATTGATTTTAACGGAAAAATATTATCATTCCGGCGAATTTGTTAATTACATGTTAATTACAGGAAGTATATATTCCATACTGCCCCCTCTGGTCAGCGATTGTTTTATCAAAATTAAATCTACCGCGCGCTAGTAATGAAACAGTGGAACATTATTTAAAAATCGTAAAAACAAACGTTTGTCGGAAAATGCTCAATAGTCCTGCTCCGCGATTCTTTAAAAAAATGGAAACGATGATCGATGGTTGGTTGCTTGAACGAAAATATACACTAATAACTTGTAGACAATTACGAAAACGAAAAAAAAATATGTGTTCGCGAAGTATCTTAAGACGATGAGAACTTAGCCTTCGAAAGTTGGAAACCCGAGAAAGTAAAAAGAAAAAAAAACAAAATATATGTTTTCCATCAAACAAACATCCAACAATGACAAATAGTGCTCAAAATTCAAATCAGAACACCAAAAAAACTTTCTTGCACCCAACAAAACAGCCCCGTTATATGAGTCCACACAACCGTTGCACACAGACTTATTAGACGCAAAAAGGTCGACTGTTACGAAGACGCAACATACGCAAGTCCCATACAGTAACACAACGGACGATACGACGGATGATTTATCATTTAATGGTGACGCTAATAGTAGATTTTTCGACGAGAAAATATCGTATCCTCCAACTTCCCACATTACGAAAAAGATTTTGCTGGAATAAAAATAGATCCTACATTCTTTAGTAGATTAAATTCGGACAATTGGTTAGACGGAGAGCTCATCAATAGTTTTTTAATAGCCCTCCAAGAAATAGCCGCAACAAACCGGTTAAAACTTTTATGATTCGATACATATTTTCTACAAAAGTTATCGGTGGGAAACAAGTCGATTGGTTTTATTTATTGGGTAAAAAAGGTTCAACCGTCACAATATGACATATGTCTTCTGCCAGTTTTTCATGCGGAGATAAGTCACTGGACACTCCTCGTCATTATCTTTCCTTTGCGGTGCATGGTAGCCCGGGGAAAAATGGTCATATCTGAGCAGATATGCTCATGTAGGTATTTATCTGCAACATAAATGAATCTTATCTGATCATGCATGGTCAAAGATGAACATACATGTATTTTTATGCGCTCATGTACGATTGTATCTACGATACGATTTATGCGCCCATGTACGATTGTATCTGCCCAGATATGGAGTTATACTCGAATTCATCCAAGCTCTATATGATCATCGCTGAACTAGCTTGCCCACGTGTGATCAGATCTAATCAAATATAAATCAATGCATAACTGTATATAAAAGTGTTATTATGATTGTGTGTCTTATTTACATATACACAGATGCGCCCGTACGCACACATAGTCATACGTTATTGTCCTATTTGAGAACTCCCATTTGATTCGTGTATAACACTGTACATCACTTATAAAATATCATCGGTTCGCAAATAGGATATCATATGTATGTCGAGGTTATATGTCGTAAGTGTACAGCAAGGAGATAGACATATGACATACCACATATACTCATATCTGCTATTAATATAAGCATGTTCACCCTGATATGGGTATATCTGTTCTGATATGACCAATTGCGCTTCGAAACCGATCAATTTTGCATATTATAGGCAGATTTGATATTGTCAGGTCTGACATCATACGGTCCGATATCGTCAAATCTAATATGGCCATTTTTGTTGCATGATTAGACAAGATTCAGATGTGATCAATCATATCTGGATCATATATAATCCAGATATAATCAGATGTGATCTGATCTGATAATTTTTTCTCGGGATGATCATACATGCTCAGATATGAGCATACATGATCTGTCATGACAGTATATGATCAGACATTGCCAATTTTCTTGTCTGATCATATCTGATTCTACAGATATGATTCAAATACATTCAGATATATTCAGATATGAACTTTTTTCCCGGGATATTCTGATTCCTGCCACAATAAGCCTCCGGGAATGTTATGATGGGTATCGCGTGTTACCGTAGGCGGAGGAAGGGGGAAGGGGAAATAAATAAAGGTTCAATCACTACTAAAAGTTCAAATATTATTTAATTAACAATAAAAAGAAGATATGGCTCGATATGAAAAAAAGGAATTTAAATTTCTGCATTACACAAGAAAATATAAAAAGACTCGATATAAATAAAATAATAATAATAATAATGATATTAATTGACGCGAATATTACGGGTTACTGGACACGCAAAGCCCCGACCTAATTTCTCGACCCGTTCCAAAATTTTATTCTCGTAGGTATTATTTCCGAATGGTGTTGGGCGCCAACCTTGCTCGGGCAGTCGCGCGAGACACGCGACAACGGAAGAAAAAATCAAAACAAACTGCGCTCGTTTGCCCGGCGAGTGAGAGACTCGATACAAACTACGCGGGGGGACGTCTCACGGGTATCTGGGTGCTGACGGGGTTCTCCGACTCGATGGCCTCTTTATTTTGGACCACGACTATGTTACATTTATTTAATAATGCACAATATTTTAATACGTAATTTGAACAAATAAATGCGCTATAAACCAATAAAATCCGCGATAATCTCAATCGGCTCGGCCGTCGGTCGAGGTCTCGCACCGCGCGACCGCGGCTACGCGCACGCGGGGGGGATTGTTACGGGGGACGGCGGGGGATCCGCCGCGCACCTTCTCACAATTCGTTTAGTCGCGATTTGTCGTTGCTAAATTATTCTTTTTCGCACAGTTATTGTCTCTAAGATTACAGAATTTTTCTACTACAAAAATTGTTATTCGGCATTTTCCTATTTTTAATTCACAAAATTAGCCTTCGGCATTTTTATATTTTTAATTCACAAAATTAGTCTTCGGCGACGCGCACGGAAGGGAACGACGAGGGGAAAGCTGACGGGAGGGGGAAGGGGACACGTCGAAATCGCCCGAGCGATAAAATGATTCGCACTGACGTTACAGCGGCATCTAGCCGCTCTCGCAAAGAAAAGAGAAGAGACTTACTTGGGTCGCCGGATCGGGACGCTGAGCGTTCGTCGCGCTCTTTTTCTTTCTCTCTCTGGCTCGAGCTCGATCTCGCTCTATCTCTCTTTCTCTCCTTCTCTATCGATTTTTCCGATTTATATTTGCGTCCTTCGCTGACCACGCTCCAGGACTCAATGGCTGGCCACGCCGGCCGGCTCCGTTGCCTCGATCCACGCGGGCTGTCGACAGGAAACCTCCCATTGATTTTTTCCATCGATCCGTGGCTCGCCAGTAGTAGAGCTGGAGCGGTTCTAACTCAGGGATCTCAGGGGGGAGCGGGGCGGGGGAGTCGAGCGCGGGGAAGCCGGGGTATGCATGGCGGGGGGGGGGATCCTGCATGCGGCAACCGAGTGCGGGGTTCCGGGGGGGGGGGGTTCGAGAGTGGGGAGGCTAGTTTTTCCGGGGTAGCATGTCAGCGGCGGGGGGGGGGGGGGATCCTGCATGCGGCAGCCGAGTGCTGGGTTGTGGCGGTGGGGGAGGGGGGTGTTAAAGAGTGGGGAGGCTAGTTTTTGGTGACGATGTCTTCCAGGCGATAGCTGGACCCGCGGGCGAGAGGGGGAAGCCGCTGTCGACTCTGTGGGGGAGGGGGCATCATAGAGTCGCGTTTCCTTGAAAACCCATAAAATCTGATAATTTATTATCAACATTATAGATGTAAGCGGAGCATTTTTGTCTAGACTATTCACAGGAGTATATATATATATATATATATATATATATATATATATATATATATATATATATATATATATATATATATATAACTTAGCCAAATGTGTGTGTGTGTGTGTGTGTGTGTGTGTGTGTGTGTGTGTGTGTGTGTGTGTGTGTGTGTGTGTGTGTGTGTGTGTGTGTGTGTGTGTGTGTGTGTGTGTGTGTGTGTGTGTGTGTGTGTGTGTGTGTGTATGCGTGCGTGTGTATGTGGGGAAGGGGGGGTGGGGAACTCCCATCTATGGCTAGGAAAATTCTCGGGAGTGAGATAACGATAGTTCCCATATGAAGGGTGGCCCGTCAAAGCCCATAAAATGCTTTATTTATTGCATGCAGCTGCAGCGTTATTCGAAAACAAGTTTCAACCCGTCGAGGTTTCATTCCACAACATTACGTCAAGATGTTCAGATGTGCGAGTATGTACGCAGTGCATCCGGCCAAGCACCCCCTGGACTTGACCAAAAACGAGCTCGAACAAGTTCCAAAGGTCTTGCTCCTAAAGTATTGGGGTAACTTTATTGGTTTACTGTGG
Organism: Ophion costatus; assembly: GCA_951751655.1. NCBI lineage: Eukaryota > Metazoa > Arthropoda > Insecta > Hymenoptera > Ichneumonidae > Ophion > Ophion costatus. The sequence continues at coordinate 16,471,482 of OX632356.1, read as the reverse complement.
GATTGTTTGCCGGAGCATCATCGGAACGATAGTGAAGTGATATCGTATCTTCCATGCATGGAGCATTATAATACGCCACAGATGAAGGATCACATTGACGGTCCCCCACCCCAACGTCGGGACTGTGGAAAGTGTTGCGAGGGGGGAAATGCTCTACGTGCGGGGTTCTTCGAACGTGTTTGAACCTGTTAAACGCGCCTATGATTGGATAAGTGGGGAGAAGTTTTTAAAATCTGAGTGGAGGGGCTACGAGGGAGCTTATGATTTCATGGACCAAGCTCAGACTGCACTATTCCACCGCACCATCAACTTCTCCGGAAAGAACTTTGAAAAAGAGTGAAAATGGATCTCTCAAATATCAACAAAGTCAGCCTGATGGCGGAATTCCTCCCAACGAAGAAGCTGTCAGAACTCCACGTCCATGCGGATCATCAAATCACGGACATGAGAGCTGTACAGACCAAGTTTGGAAAACGCTACATCGTGGACGTTGCAAATGAGTTTGCCGTCTTCTTGCCAGCGCGGCTGGTAAAGGCCTTCGATCAAGATGTGAAAATGTTCGAGAGTATGCTGCAACTGGCGCGCAATGGTCAACTCTACATGAAGTACATTGGTGGAAAATACAACAGCGTCGAGTTCCGTCGAGTCTGAGTATGGTGGAAAAAAATGCTCGTGAAGGCCCGGCGGAAACAACGAGTTCAACAGCAGCCAGCATCATCACCATCGTAGAGTGCAAGGACTGTTTGCACCACAGTCATCATCATCATCATCGTAGAGTTTTCGACGCTCGAGTCTGAGTATGGTGGAAAAGAACGCTCGTGAAGGCCCGGTGGAAACAACGAGTTCAGCGGCAGCTGGCATCGTCACCATCGTAGAGTGCAAAGACTGTTTGCATCACAGTCATCATGATAGAGTTTTCAACGCTTAGTGCTATGTAAAAATGTACAAAAAAAAAACTTTTTCATCGAATATAATGTAAAAAAAAAAAAAAAAAAAAAAGAAAAAAAATGTCAAACTGTATTCGCCATAGATATAGGAAATAAATGGAGAGAACGATATTTGTTCAAAATGTTTTTATTCATTTAAAAAAAAACCCTCGCTCACACAACGCTTCGTATACACTCAACCAGCTTTTCAGTGATTTTACATTTGCATGGGCGCAATTGTATTTCATGTTGGAGGAATGATGCGGGCATTTGGATTTCGTGATTTTCGGCAACTTCTGCAGCGATGAACAGTCCAGAGTCTCCAGATCGATGACTTTTGTTGCTGAATCCGCGAATCTCGATAGCCATGAGCACTTCTCGAATCCCTTGGCATAGATGGTAGGAGCTCCTTGCAAGATTTCTCGAATTGTCGTTCTAGCTGCCTCGTACGGTATGCCGCTGTGTTCCCATCGTATTCCATGGAAATTGCGTTCCAACCACTTGTTTGTCATTTTGTACTTGGCCGGTAGAGAGTCCCATGGAAATGGTGCGTCGAAGGTGAGAGCCAGCGGTTCAGCATCCTTGTCGTGGAGTTTGATGATGGACATCTCCTTCAGGACAAATTTGTTCGTGGGTCTCTTGAAGCCCTGTACATCGACGATAAGCTCCATGTTAACTGATGCGGGTGCGAATCATCAGCATGATTTTATACCAATTTTTTAACCCCACCGCTGATTGGATTGTACTCGACAATGCGATCATGGAGGATCATGCAGTAAGCTGAAGTTTGTGGCGGAATATTATTTTTCAATTCGAACTCAAGACGCACGTCAACAGGGCCGGACTTGAGAGAATCGTTTTGTTTTGAGCAGTCAATGACAACGAGGGGGGCTTTTTCTAAAAATTCAATCCTGCTCAGCCATGGTTCAGCCTCTTTGTTGTAATAGGTCGGTTGAAAGTTTGCGTACATCTCGTAGAGTAGAGCATATTGATTTTGGTCAATGTTCAAATTCAAATTTCCATATGGATAGCATTGTGAGTTGAGGTAAAGTTTGACATCGCTCAGGTTACAATGATCAAAGTGGCTGGCATTTTGTTGTTTCTTATTTTTCCGTCCCGTCTGCAGCGCGAGTATGACATAACGTGGCTTCTCCAGTTGATTCGAAGTTTTCACAGACCACACGTGCTTAGAGGTGGCAGGCAGCAATGGATATTCATACAGTTTCCATGTTCGGAAACTCATGGAGATTGGTGCATCTTTGGCGAGAAACTTTAACAGCTGAATTTTTCGCTGATCCGAGACTGTTACATACGGTACGATCCATTCTATTTTATGCAATACGAGTTTGTAGTCTTCGGCGGCCGTTTGTACAATGGCATTATCATCGGTCTTTGATCTCGTGAGAATCAACTCGTGCTTGGCATTTACGACAATTTTACGATAATCTTCGGCAAAGCCGAGGAGCATGCTGAGCGGTATACACACATCAAAGTTTCCCGATACCTCTACAATCTGCTTGGTCTCTTCGACATCGAGCCATCCAGTGTTCTCGAGCATAGAACTTTTGGCCGGTGAGAGAGATGAATATCCCTTAATTACGCTCGTAATGCCAACATTCTTATTACGATCGATTTCTATGGCATTCAATTCATATCGCACTTCCTCAAACAAATGACAAATGGCATTGTTGACGAGACTTGTAGCAGCGGTTGGCATCCCATCACGCTTGGATAATTTCCCACATATGTGTAGGGAACTCTTGCTTGGCAGGATGGAGAGGTCTTGATGTTGGATGGCAATACGGATTTCATCGCTGTTATTGAAGGTTGAAGATGCATATGGCTGATGAGCGTGAATCTCGCAATGGATGATGGATTCATCAAAGACCACGGGTGTCTGAATGTCTACGATTTCTTCTTCCATTTCACGCAGCAGATGCACAGAGCACAGACTAAATAATTTTTTACACGCTTTCGCCACGCACTTTGAGACCCAAACTCTTCAAGAGTAGCACGTTTTGAGGTGTTAGCACTTTGGGCGCTGGCCGACGACTGATCGTTTTTATCCATGGTTGTTTATTGTTATTGGAAGATCTATTGAAAACTATACCCATCACGACTTTATATGCAGGCGTATGGTGATTACTTCACCGCGGAAATTTACCAAATCACCGTCCTGATCCACTATGCGAAGCTGTATCGTATCAATCGTTCGACTTGTGATCGGCAGATAAATTACATGTGAGGGAACTTCAATGATCTTATAGCCCGGTGGCACAGATGGAAAGAATTCATGAATTGTGTGTACTTTTTGTCCGTTAATATAGGCACCAGCGGTAATGTTGCACTCAACGCGTAGGGCATTCACTTTGAGAATGGCTACAGGAAGGTCAGATTCATGTCTTTTATTGGCTTCCAATTTGCGTGCGGTGAAGCCTAGTAGATGTCCAATAGAATCTGCCGGCTCAAAATTTACATCATGATCACACTCGATCTCACTGCGTAGCATATTATTATTGGGTTTAATGCTGATGCTGATTTTTTTACGCGAGAGCTCTGCTTGTGCAAACGTCTCGATATCCTCTATTTCATAACTACCCGTAGGTATCGTCAACACCTCTTCTCCCACGTAAAGTTTATCGTGACCATCGTCGATATTGGGAATAGAGTTGAAAGTCAACAATTCCACGAGACCGAGAGTATAATTTTTGTGTGGCGAGAGTTCGATGGGGGGAAAGTATTGCACCTCGAGTATGGATGATGAGCCAGATATGGTCAATGTTAAACTTTCATCCATGATGCTGGTAAATTAACAACTGAATTCTCCACGTCATTTCCCCCCTATATATATAGTGTATATTTGTCTTTGTGCTGTAATTGCCGACAAAGAAATTTGAGACACAAATGTCCACATTCAATCGTATCATACTCCTGATATCCAGTATAATTATAATTTACGCTACCAACACGAAAATATCTCATGAGTTCGGATGGTGGTGGAAGGTTGCCGAAACTATCAAAGTACAGGACTTTCCATCCAGTCTTTTTGTAAGCGACCCAGTGTGTTCCAGGACCAACATTTTCATCCAAATTGACAATTGCTGCTTCACATTTGAGGGGCCCGCTCGCTGGCAATGTATCGCGCATGTAAACTCCACGAAAATGTGGGATTTTTAGGATTTTCGCATATTTGAGAAGATCGATGTCGGTGAGAGGTCGGTGAGGTAGCGTAACTTCTAGTTTTTTGGCTTAATATGAAGACCCAATCCCTGCTTATATGGTTTCAGATGTAAGCCCTTACCCAATGCGATCGCTTCAATTGTTCGATTATGGCGCTTACTTTCATCCAATTCACGTTTAGCTGCTTGAGCAGCATTTACCGCTTTAGCTATGCTCGCCGCACCACCTGACAAAGCACCCGCAGCGCTAAGACCCGCAAAAATAGGCACGAGGAACGGTAATAATCCACCAATTTTATGGGGTACAGGTAGAACTCGAGGTGTGCGTACTTTACCACCTTGCATCTTTACAGCTGCACGAGCACCCTTTAGAGCTGATTCAATAATCTTATGTGGATCATCACTTTGAATCATTGTCTTCTTCGCAGCGCCAATTATTTTTTTCAAACAAACGCCACCCTTGCGGGCCTTTATCCCCATACCAAATTTTCTCTTTGTCTTCATAATATTTGCCACGCCCCAAGCACTGGCTTTTTCACCGATACTAGCGTCTCGCGCACTAACGCGTTGCCAAGCCTGTTCAGCCAACACTTTATCCGCCAAATGTCTCGCTTCAAGATTATCCGGATTTTTCGAATATGCAATATCGTGTTGTTTGCAAGCTGCATCAAATGGATTAATGCCCGGATCACCACGAGCAAGACGCTTGGCCAACTTTGTGCCTGGGCCGCAATATTGATAACCAGGCAGATGCAATTCAACGGGTAGATTGTTGATTAGGCGATTGACGACACCTTTACCGCTATGAACGATCATGTCTAAAGACAATACTCGACTGACGGCGAATCCGTATAAAAATGCTATTTATATGATTTTTCCGTTAGTCCTGTGCGAGATGGCATCCAAGAAGCAAACTCACGGAGGTAGCCTTCCCGTGATAAATTTCGATGAATTTGTCGAAGATGGCCGGGAGAAAAGACAAAAGCGTCATGGACAGTTATTGCCGGATAGCATACGTGCGGTGTTTTGTGGTCCATCAAATTGTGGAAAAACCAATGCTTTGCTCACTCTCATCATCCATCCCAATGGCTTGAGATTTGAGAACATTTATTTGTATTCCAAGTCGCTGAAGCAACCAAAGTACAAGTTGCTCGAACAATTACTTGAACCTGTGCATGGAGTTACATATAATCCATTCAATGAGCATGAACAAGTGATTGCACCAAGTGATGCACGTCCCCACTCTATATTCATCTTTGATGATATTGCGTGCGAAAAGCAGGATAATGTTAGAGCATTCTTTTCCATGGGAAGACACGAGATTGTAGACAGTTTTTATCTTTGTCAGACGTACACCCGTATCCCCAAACATCTCGTGAGAGATAATGCAAATTTCGTGGTGCTTTTCAAGCAGGATGATATGAATCTCAAACATGTGTACAACGATCACGTTAATACGGATATGACTTATACATGCTTCAAAAACATGTGCATGAAATGCTGGAATTCCGACAAGTATGCATTTATCACGATCGACAAAGATAGCAATATGAACGAGGGTCGATATAGACAAGGTTTTGATGATTTTCTCACCATTGATAAATGAATCGTCGCTGGTGGTTCAAGAGGCAGTATTGTGCACGCGTCAACAGTGACAACATGAAGAGCGAACAACTGTTGAGAGAAAAAAATGTATTGCGTGAAATTGCCAAGGCGAGCGATGCAATCAGACGAAAGCATCGAATGATGAAAATTGGCAAAGAGAGTGATGAGCAGAGAATGCGAGATGTCTTTAAGCCTATAGTCAGACCATTGGAGAAATTGGTGTCATACAAAAACGGTGAGCCGGCGAAGGAGGAAATCAAGGATGAAAAAGGCGACGATAAAGAAGGAGATGCGATAAATAGTGTGAAACATGAATTGAAGAACGAGACACACGATTCCTTCAAGAGTGAAACACAAGATTCTTTCAAATTGATATACGAGGATGATGATGATGATGAGTCACAAAATGTCGATGACTTAATCACCGAATATCTCCTGCTGTTACGAACAAATAGAAAAGCAAGCCTGGATGTATCATATGGTGTGCGGAATCTCTCAAACAACCGATTAGTGATTGGTGATTCTCCGATAAATTTCGACTCTCAACATATTCGTATGGGAGATGTGAATTATGCGAAAACTGTTGGATTAACTGAACTGCTGTTTAAAAAAGTGCCCAATATCGAAACTCTCACACCAGACGATTTGAAAAACTATGAAAAAATTGTCATTGCGACGAATGCTCACAAAAAATTTTATAAACCTAGTGCGGCTATACGACGTAATACCTGTCACAAATTCAACACTTATATTGCAAATATAGCCGATCACCACGTGGGAAAGGGTATGCCAACGTATAAGCTGGCTAGAAAAAACGCTCAATTGGACTATGTATATTGGGACAATCCCAATGAGCTGGTAGACCGTCTTCGTCTACTTCTGGCATCACAAGCAGCCGGAAATTCGGCCCATGCGAATGAAATTATATCGATTATCGAGGAATTGCGTGAAGCTGAAATAATTTATTAACTCGGCGTCGGAAAATTTATGCATTCTCATCATGAGTGTCGATGTGTTTGGACGCCAATTGCGTCAGAGTGTACTCCTCAGTAAGCAAGGTCCTCCAGGCCGACCTGGGATTGGGTTTAAAACCACCGCAGATGGTCATTATGACGTGGGGCAGAAACGATTGTGTAACATCGCTAATCCGGAAGGACAAGACGACGCCATCACTCTAAATACTTTTCACAAAAGATCCCGAACTATCATTAAGAACATTCGCAAAGAAATGAACGAGAGTAATCAGCTGCTGGTTAATGGACTTGAAGCTACGATAAGAGATATTGCAAAGACACTCGAGGCCAATGTCAAAAATCTACAAGATTTGGTGATTCGTAATTCACGGACCATTGCTGCACTGGATGCGCGACTGAGTGGACTAGAAAATGAACGAGAAAAAGAGCGCTCTCGTGCTGGAGCTACATAAGCCTGCTCGACGAAACTATCCGCGTCGACATGTGGACATCCGTGGCTTGGATGAGACCTGGCAAGCTGATCTCGTCGATATGTCATCGTACGCACATCAAAACACCAAACATAAATTCCTCCTCACCGTCATCGATACTTTCTCAAAATTCGCCTGGGCCGCACCAATGCTGAGTAAGAGTGGTAAAGATGCAGCAGCCGCAATGAAGTCGATACTCGTTAAGGGACGCATACCACAGCACTTGCACGTCGACGCGGGAAAAGAATTTTACAATTGTCACTTTAAATCCCTAATGAAAAAGTACAATATTCACATGTATTCAACATATAGCAACTTGAAGGCATCCATTTGCGAGCGTTTCAATCGTACATTGAAAAATAAGATGTGGATACAATTTAGTCTTCGTGGTAATTATAAGTGGATCGATATTCTTGATAATCTAGTAGCTGAATATAATGATTCCGTACACCGTACCATTAAGATGAAACCGAGAAATGTCAACGCGGAGAATGAGAAGGAAATATTGCGGCAAGTTTTCAATAAGACTCAGCCGCCAATAAAAACACCACCGAAATTCACCCCTGGCGATAAAGTGAGAATCAGCAAATTTAAGAGTGTTTTCGAAAAGGGTTACACGCCAAATTGGACAACGGAAATATTTACAGTATCTCGTGTGAAGAAAACGCATCCAGTGACGTATCGTTTGAAGGACCATAAAGATGAACCCATCGCCGGTGGTTTCTACGAACAAGAGCTTCTCCGTGTCAAGTACCCCGATATCTATCTGATAGAAAAAAATTTAAAGAAGCGCGGTCATCGAATGCTTGTAAAATGGCTGGGTTTCGACAATGCCCACAATAGTTGGATAAGTAAATCTGATTTGTAGTCGTCAATAAATAAAAAAAAAAAAAAAAAAAAGGCCAAAAACATTTAGACTTTTATGACTCTCTTTCTACCCGTCAACGTGGTGCGCCACAGCAGGCGTTTTCTCTCCCTCCAATCCCTTCTTCCCCCTACTCTCGAACAGTGTATGCGGGAAATAATGGGTACACATGGATTACAAAAGCCGCTTCCTTTACTTACCAAAGTCCATTGTTACAAAATCAAATATGTACAACAAACAAGTTTTACATCGAGTTAATGTTTACAAAAACATACACAATTTTCACAAGTTTTATACATCAAGTATTTACAAAAATGTACACAATTTTACATCGAGTTTATATGCATGATAGTTTGTTACAACGGTATGCTGTAATGCCCCCATGGTAGGGTCTCAGAGGTCCCAGGTATGATATACCGCTTATCATCATGAGGACTTAGAGCGATTTTCGTCTCACGAATGGTGTAGACCTTGTGCAACTTCGATCGAATACACGTTTGACTACGCATCATTTCAATGTCTTCCTTCAAGCATAGGGCATAATCGTCAAACGTGATTGTCCTCGCCACAACATTGCTCTTGACACCTTTGACTTTTTTAGTGTCCTTCTTACCCTCAACACGTGTCGCATACATTTTCGATCGAGGTCCAATGAACTCGGTCATAATTGCACCATTGCATTCGTCTTTCATGAGACCGGGTACCTTCTTGTTGACAAGCGGCATATCATACCTATTGTCCACCGGATAATCGCTCGTATCGAATTTTACAATGTCGCGCTTCATGTCCATGTACATGTCATCGCTCTCAATGTTATATATGAGACTATCCGTATCGGTATACATGATTTTACACTTATCCCGATACAGAGGCACCATATACTCGTGATGAAATCCATACAAGCACGTTTTGGATATGTCGAGTATGCACATACCCACATATATCGGCTTGTTGAATTTCACCTCGAGATTGCGCAATTCTACAGCAATAAGGTTTTCCGAAAAAACACTTCGGCTGTGGAAGTTTGGCTTCGAAATCATTGCCTCTGCGCCATACCTGCCCTCCCATTTCGTCAAAAGCTTTACATCTACATGATTGCGCACATTCTCCATCGTTTTGCCAAACACCGCATTGTTCATCAATTTGAATAAATTCTTTTCGAAATCATTTTTGGCTAGCGTTCGAAATTGCGTATTTAACTCGATATATGAACGTAGCCATGGGGATTGTGTGAATTGTAATACCCTATGGATTTTCGTAAGGCAAAGTCCATGTCGTAAGCACTGCTGTAAATTTTGATAGTGAATGATGTAGCGTTTTTTATCACAGACGGTTGCTAACAGCTTTTCCCCCTGCTTACCCGGCGGTTTTTCATGTATTGGACAAAACGGCAGGTCTTTGTGCGCATCATGTAGAGATTGTGGATATTGCAAGTCGACTTCAAGGATGTAGCCTGTCGGTGAATCTAGCGCGATGGAAGATGGATCGAACTTGGACACGTCGTTGACCCATCGAAAATCTCCGTATGGCAAAGGTTGACACATTGCCCATCCATACAAATTGTTGACGTCAAAATACATCAAGTATGATGATGCTTTCGATGGATGAAACGACTCCATGTACTTGTTATTAGCGTGTGCATATCGGTTTGAGCATTGACTGAGACCACCGCGTATACCCCGCTCAACGAATAAAACCATGTCGATGTCGGTTAGTAATTCAAACTTGACATTTGAATGTTTCAGCATTGCATCCCAGGTATACCCCGGCAATGTGTAGTAATACGTGGGATCTAGGCCATAGCTCTCGATGCACGTATTTCGAAAGTTTTCGAAAATATCAGCTAATAACAAGACATCTGTCTTCAAGTATAAATCGCTATAGTCACCCAGCGTTCGAATGGAGAACCGCTCCCAAATTTTCTCAGCATGTGCATACTCACTCTCAGATACTGTAGCATCTGTCAGGGAACTATAAAAGGCGTCACGTGGTGGTAGGCAAGTGTCGTCTAGCTTGGTCACGTTATCAATATACTCATAAGGGAAGACCCCTTTTCGCGTCAGCAAATTGAAATTGTCCGTCGATAGCGTTGGGAATTGCATGCGTAAAATTTTGAGTTTGTCCTCGGTCAAAAATGAGGCTAATTTTCGAGACTGGTGTTGAGGAATTTGTATGAATCGATGAAGCGCAATTGGATCTTATGTTTTGAATCATCTGTAATTTCAACATGCTTCGTGAAGGAGATGTATTTCTCCTTTGTGATTGGAAGCACATCGGTTTTTCCTTCGAACGCTGTGGCTACTTCCTTGATTATAAAATGTGCATCGTAACCCGATAGATTGTGAAAAACTATGGGAATGAAGAATGACTGTTTGTAGTTTAAATTGCAATTAGAATGGGCAGGGCCTCTATAGCGTCCAGTCAGATGGCAATGATCTCGAACGCGTACATCTTCTTGCGCGAATGGTTTCCTGCATATATGACATTGGGTCGCGTTGCGAAAACTGGCCCACTCGCTCGGTGTCAGATAAATCATTGGGACGTTGTCGCAGAAAATTTCTTTTATGCGCAATGCTAGTTTTTTCAGTTCTTCGACAAACCACGAAACGCAATCGACACTGCGACGTGAGTGATATGAAGATAGTGCTTGATCATACGCACAACACACGTAGTATCCTATACTAAACACTTCATGATGTTGATACATATCTTTTGCTTGGTTCTTCTCATCAGTCTTTGCTAAAACACACTCCAAATCGGCATACACAATGAAGGGATGTCGCTCTTTCCGGCTAAAGTTGGTGAATTGGAGCCACTTGTTGGTGTCATTCGGTAGTCGGATCGCGCAGTCGTTTATTGCTCCACAATCGACCTCGTGCGACTGCAATTTATCCTCGGATCCGAAGTAATGCAAACACCTGCAAAACAAACAAGATTTTTTTTTATCAATTTTCTCCTTTAGTAGATATATAATTTTGTACTAATAATGCTAAATTTACACACCGATCGCATATATATTTTTTATGCTCCCTCTTGCTCAGTTGCGCCCTCACGAGTCTCGACAAGTTCTTGATCCATACGAAATGCCCCACATTGTCGTCCTCAGTATCTTGCATGTACAGCAAATTGATGTGCTTCTCCTTCTTCTGCTGAGTCACGCGTATCGGAACAATGTCCTTTTTGTTGGTGGTGGTGGTATACACGTTGATGGATAAATTGTTTTGCAGCTCAAATTTTTTTATTTGGTGTATGGTTACCGGGAATTGAATGCCCTGTAGATTCAGTATGCTTGAGTAATGTGGGTAAGATGACGGACGGTCACTGTTTCGTTCAGCTGGGTGTAGAGCAGCGTCAACTGCCCATGCGAAACATGCATTATCGTTCGATTTGACGTTAATCACAGCCCGCTTCATTATTATTTCCCGCGGCAATGATATGGAGCACCCAGCACGCATCGGATTATACTTATTCACATTTATCGTGAGGTTAAGTATTTTCCGCAAAGCCCAGCCACTATCTTGTTCTTGAAATTCATCGAGTTTGGTTAATAGCTCCATAACGCATTGCTGGTACCACTCATTCAAATCGCTTGTGTTAAATAGTTCACAGTTTCGCGTGTTGACACTTTTATTGGCATGTTTGTCTCCACTCGCGAATTCGCCATTAAACACTGTATTAACTTTAATACTGTTATGTTTGCAGATAGTATTTTGCACATGTTGAAGCACCAGGTCGCGAGCATCGTTGAGAAATTGCCGTGGTTCGATGTGATTGCGATTGATTACGGAACCGGTCAATATTCGACTATTGAAGGATGTGTCAATCTCTCGCCAAATTAGCCCATGATGACCGTGTCCTGCACCCGTGTGTATAAAATGATTACGCACAGAATTCCTCAACCCTTCCAGTCGCGCTATTTGGGCTATCAATGACTGTTGAAGTCCAATTGATAGTCGCCGGCGCTTAATGCGGCTTTGCGTTTCCAATTCTTCGATAAACTCAACGCACCGTTGTTCCCACACAGCAAAATCTTCGAATGAACTTAGGAGCGCGGCTTGGTCGTGCAAGATTTGTTCTGACTTCTCCGCGTTGCTCTCCATATTTGATGAAATGAGGCTTCCCAAAAGAGATGATGTTCACTAACTGACTGCTCGATCGAAAGTGCCAACACTTTTGAGCGCAGCAGATCATTAAGCATGGTTTTCCCCTCTAGACATTTTCCGTCTTTCCCTATCATCTCGGAAAATATCACCAACCCACGAGAATGTTCTAATATGGCATTGGAATGCCGGGAAAAATAAAAGAGCATCTCAGTCAAGATGCGTGTAGTGAAAAAAAAAAATTTATGGGCTCTCGGCGCTCAAGTGGTCCACGGTCGAAGCCTAAAAAGGTCTCCGATCCATAGATCTCCGAAAGTTTATAGTTTTTGAACATAAACACCGCGTTATCGTATATGCTCTGAATAGCGGAGCAAAAAAAAAAAATTCTAATAGCTAGGAGAGTGGTGTTAACGAAGAAAAAATCCTTAACCATTGGACTAACTTGTCCAGACCTGTATGATCTCAAGTGTCGGCATCAAGGTTCGACGTTGCACTCTCTGTATATATTTCCATTCAGAGATGAAAAACTAAAGCCCGGTAAAATGGAAACGCATTTTTTCCCCGGATCACTGTCTTCGTCGCTTGCTGTCGTAAAATTTTATGGGTTTTCAAGTGTGGACCTATGGAATGATGAGGCCCGAGTTGCACATGCGAAGCGATAGGGTATGACGGCCCCTGGCGCTCGACGTAAGAAAAAAAAAAGAGTCGTAAAATTTGAGACTTTTCGGACGAGGTGGTTGAAATGTTGACACACACACACACACACACACACACACACACACACACATGCACACATTTGTATAAGTTTTATATATATATATATAAACTCCTGTGAATAGTCTAGACAAAAATGCTCCGCTTACATCTATAATGTTGATAATAAATTATCAGATTTTATGGGTTTTCAAGGAAACGCGACTCTATGATGCCCCCTCCCCCACAGAGTCGACAGCGGCTTCCCCCTCTCGCCCGCGGGTCCAGCTATTGCCTGGAAGACATCGTCACCAAAAACTAGCCTCCCCACTCTTTAACACCCCCCTCCCCCTCCGCCACAACCCAGCACTCGGCTGCCGCATGCAGGATCCCCCCCCCCCCGCCGCTGACATGCTACCCCGGAAAAACTAGCCTCCCCACTCTCGAACGCCCCCCCCCCCCCCCCGGAACCCCGCACTCGGTTGCCGCATGCAGGATCCCCCCTCCCCCCCGCCATGCATACCCCGGCTTCCCCGCGCTCGACTCCCCCGCCCCGCTCCCCCCTGAGATCCCTGAGTTAGAACCGCTCCAGCTCTACTACTCTCGCCCTTCCGACCATCGCCGATGATCGATGCCCGAGTCGTCGAGCTCCCCGATCGATAAGTGTGCTCGGCCGGCCCGGCCGAGCGCGAGACCGTCTCCTTCGGTGGCTGCGTGCTCCGACGACTCGGGAGACGGCGGTAGTAGGCCGTCGGTGGCGAGCCCGATGACCCGCGCGGCCGAGTGATAGCGTTGGCCAGGATGTTCCGTGCGCCCGCACCGGCGTGGCCTTACACGCCAGTCCGTTGTCGATTCGCGGGGGCCGTCGAGAAGAAAAGGGATATGGGGAGGAAGGGGGGGGGGGAAGTCGCGGACTCTATATAAGAACACTTAAAACTATCTTACTGCTAACATCGTCATTAATTTATGAAGGGCGCGCCGGAGATTGAGCCTCAGCGTGCTCACGCGGGCTCTTTCTCGACTTTATCTTTGGTGACGTCACGTCACAATGTTGATAAACAGAATATGTATCTTCATAGCAAGCTCCCGAGGTGCTAGATTCTCGAAAATGACCCAGTGGAATACGTGGACATAATCTGCACCTATCTACATCACTGAACATCGGAACGATAGGGGAAATATTACCGGGAATTGCGGAGTCCACGTATGCATGTGGGCATATGCAATGGTCAGCAATTCACGCGTGTATTTTACGGAAAACGATATGGCGACAGCTCGAAAGAGATTAGCTCGGTTCCTTATTGAATATCCAATTACGAAAAAAACGCTAGAAAGAATTAACACATATGATGCCTTGTTAAATTCCTGTGATACAATACCAGATATTAATAACATATTTAAACTAATTCCATTAACAAGAAATCCACCCCATCATTCGAATCAACATGCGAGTTTATAGCATGAATAAAAGTTCTGATAGAGGCAACAGAGTCAATAGGTTTAGACGCTTATATACAATGTGAGAAATGGGCCATCTGGTTTTTCTTTAAGACACGCGGCTGGCATTGTATTAATGTATAAATGTAAATAAGTGGATATCTTCGAACCATGTGTTAAAGATGTACACATGTAAATATGTACAAAAATGTACAAAAGTAAAACTGTGCAAAAATGTACAAATCTAAATATGTACAAAAATGTACAAATGTAAATATGTACAAAAATATGCAAATATAAATATGTACAAAAATGTAGAAATGTAAATATGTACAAAAATGTACAAATGTAAACATGTACAAAAATGTACAAATGTAAATATGTGGATATCCGAATAGAAATAAAAGGTATGACGAAGTTTTAGTAAACGGACATAGCAAATAAGACTATTAGGGAAAAAATCAATACTTATTGAATCGGATATGAAGAAATTAACTGCTAAAATTTGTTAGACTGTAAAGCTTTTAAAGTAACATGGTTATTTGCAGTGTCGATTAATTGATAAAATAATATTGACCATTGTAAGCTTAAGGAAGCTTACAATATCCAACGTAAGGACGTGAGGGCTCGCCGTCGCAGATTGCAATAAGTTATTTTCAAAATTTCTGTTCGCGGATCGGAATTTATGCCCGATTACGTGAAGAATTGAATTGAACCTATTCAAGTGCATGACAAATAAATACGCATAACGATAGAGACATCACTTTTGAAAATTATTCTCTACAGCAAAAATAGTTGACCGACCAACGATTCGATGAAGGAATGTATTTTAAAAAACAATTCGAATTAACAAAATTCCAATGCGGGCCGAGCCTGACAGCAGTAAAATAAATGAATGTATGAGCTTACTGTTAACACACATTACAGGAAGAATATCGCAACTCACAGCGCTCTATCCGACTGTAAATGAATCGGGGATTCACGGCGATGTCGGCTTTTTAATTAAGTTAACAAAAAGTTGTTATACGCAAAGCGAATCTCTAACTGCATGATAAAAGTAATTAAAGGATGTCTGCTGTGAGCACGCATAACAATAGGGACTTGTCGATTTCTATGCTCAATTCGTAATGCCGAGGCGAATCGATCGACCTATGGTTTGTCCCGGTGACGATTTTTGTTAATCAGCAGAAAAATAGTTTTTCAGTAAGCGGGCCTGTACGCGCATGGTAAACATTATTGAAGGCTGCCTGCTGTGAACACGCATGGCAATAAGAACATGTCGATTTTTATGCTCAATTCGTTATGCCGAGACGAATCGATCAACCTATAATCTGTCCCGGTGACGACTTTTGTTGATTATTTAAAAAATTGTTATTCGCGAATCGCGCCTCCGTCCTCGCACGAAAAATTTCAAAAAACGCTGTCTACTGCCAACACGCATGACAGTAGCGACTTGTTCTATTTACGTGCTTGTTCTATATAATTGGCCGAATCGATCTCCCTATGTTTCATTCCGGTGGCGGCATTTCTTAATTATCAAAAATAAATTGTTATCCGCGATTCGGGCCGTGCTGGCCGCACGATAAAATTCACAAACGGTCGTCTGCTGCCAACCTGCATGGCAGAAGCTACTTTTTCGATTTAGCTCCGTATTCTTTATAATAAGCCGAATTGATTGACCTATGATTTTGAGAAAATTGTTATTTGCGAATCGAGGCTCCTTCCTCGCACGAAAAATCTCATAAACGGCCGTCTACTGCCAACACACATGACAGCAGCGACTTTTTCTATTTACGTTCTTTATCTATATATTTAGCCGAATTCACCTCTCAACGTTTCATTCTGTTGACGGCTTTTGTTGATTAACAAAACTGAATATTTATCCGCGATTCGAGTTCCCGTACGCGAAAGAAATTTTTGTTCAAAGTCGTCTGCCGTCAACACGCATGACAATAGCGACTTGACAATTTACGTGCGTACTCTATATGAATACACGAAAGGACCGACTCATGATTCATCCCGGTGACGGGTTTTGTTAAACAACAACAAAAAACATTATTTTCGCTAGTCAGATAGATTTGGCTCATTCACGCCCGGGTAAGTCGTGGGGGTAGGCTCTACGCTGCCGTACTACGCTACGGTCATGACGTCATGACGATTCTCAGTTAGAAATCAGTCTGCTTCCAAACTGCATTCCAGCGCAAACAAACATAAGTAAACAAACCCAAACAAGCCGAAACAAACTAACTTTTCCTCTACCTCCCGCCATTTCTTTACACTCACTTATCTCTACGTCCCGCCACTTCTGGCACTCATTTCTACTCTATACTCACTTATGGATATTCGACTTATGGATATTCGACTTATGGATATTCGACTTATTGATATTCGACTTATTGATATTCGATTTATGGATATTCGACGACAGTGCATTTTTTCATTGTTCCTTTCACTATTTACAACAGAAAACCGAAAATGCATCATAATAAATAAATTAATAACCCATGTGCGGGTACCCAACGTTCCCAGTACAGCCGACGTTTGGCTGTATTGCGGCAGCTCGTCGGCGGCCAACGATCGTCGGTCTATGACGCCCCAGCGTTGTCAAAACCTACGCAGGGATGCGTGGCTACCAAGCGGCAACGAATCGGCAGTCAATGATCGGACCGCGACTATGGCCCAGAGTTATCAAAACTCTCGTTCGATCATCGCGTCGACGTTGGGCTCGGTAGTTGGCGCAACGCTGGCCACCACATTTCATCCTACACTGGTTAATCGCCACCCGGGTGTAGTTAACCACCGCTTGCAGACCCAAAGTACAGCCAACGCTTGGCGGTAAGGCGGCCCTGAATCAGTAACCGACGATCGGAACACGACTATAGCCCAGAGATGTTGCAACTCTCGGTCGATCGTCGCGTCGACGTTAGGCTCGGTGGTTTGTGCAACGCTGGCTACCATGTTTTATCCGACTCTGGTTACGCACCGCGCGGCCGTAGTTGGCTACCACTTGCAGACTCAAAGTACAGCCAACGCTTGGCGGTGAGATGGAGTCAGATCAGCAGCCGACGATCTGAATACTATGGCCCAGCAATATCTGAACTCTCGTTTGACCATCGTGGCAACGTTAGGCTATGCAGTTCGCCCGACGCTGGCTACCATGATTCAGACGACACTGCACTCAGAAAAAAGATTTATTATTTTGTACGAAATTGACATATTAGAACATAATTTATGAGAAAGTAATACATTTTTACTCGTATGGAGATGGTTCTTAGGTGATTGTCAATACAGCATGTACTCGGCGTCACAATATTTTTCTTTTTACATACTGATTTTCTACATCAAATGGAAACCATATTTAAAATAGAACGTTTGAATAAAAATTTGCTTAAATAAAATAAATACGTTTAACGTTTAAATAAAATAAACGTGTAACGTTTTCCTTTACCAATGGTTTTGGATTAAGTGTCAGTGTTGCGTTTCAGAAGTGCTTTCGGTTATTCAATATATATTGAGGAATATATTAAGTGTAAGTAAGTAAAAATATATATCAAGTGAGAAAAAAACATTCAAGTGAGAGACTAATATGACGGACGAAATGGCACAATTCCTCGAAACGAACGAGTTGGGGGATTATCAAGAAATATTTAAAAGTAAGTAAGCTGCAAAAAAATATGACTACTGTAGTACGAATTTTATGCCCTGTACAAATGTTATACATTTTAATATGCAACATTATTGGTATGGAAGAACAGAAGCATGCGGCTCTAACGGTTCGCAGTAGCGTGTCTTTGTTCTTGTACTAATAAGCGATTCATCAATTAAAAAAAAACTTAGTTTAGGTCAAATAAATCTTCATATTAAAGCCAAACAACATTATCTAAATCCAATAAATCTTTTACTTAAATCAAAGAAATGTAATGCCTATTCTAATGTTATCCTGTTTCCTCTTGATCACGGCATTTTGTGACATTCTAGGCAACAAGATCAGCTTCACGCAGATCAGAGACATTAACGATCAAGTTCTATGTCGTTTGATCAGCCTATTTGGGGATCAATTGCGCTTTAAGAACGCGGTTAGCGCTCTAAGAACTGAAGTAAGTCAAGTAAGTAAAAGTAAGAACGTAAGATTGCAGAGGTAAGGATTCGAATACGTGAGTCGAAATTATGCCGTCTCGATAAATAACGAAAATACAATGTATGAACGTGTATTCTTCTCTTTGTCTCCTGTGTACAAAGACATATATATATACGTGGCATTTACCCCGTATCTACAAGAGGCGTTCGTCGCCTTTATACGAGGTGAGGTCGTCTATACGTAGACGTCTTCCATACACAGAGGTCGTAGAAGAAACGTTTCATACGAAACATCCGTAAGAATGAAACGAGGTTTCGTAGACAAATTCGACAAGAACGTCGCTTTTTGAGAGTGAGGGAATTTAGCAAACGCGAATGTATTAAGTACATGCAAACATTAAGTATTAACGATGATAAAAAATGATGAATAAAGTAATAAAAACAAATCCAGTTTGATCTTTTAAAGACCTATTTTTGATACATTCGATTCGCCAATTTTTCTTATTGCAAGTGGTTTTCAATGTTTACACGTTTTGTCCTTTCTCGCCTTCATAAATGCTTAACTCGGCGGAAACAGCTGTTTTTGGGTCTTGAGAATCTTCTTGCATTGATGTTTAATGGAAAATGTACACGTATTATGTTATAAGCTCGCAAGCTCTTAACATTTTCAGAATTCAGTCAGGTCTGAGGCGGAATCAAGTTTGGGTGCGATAAGATGCAAAGTAGTGAGTCTGTAGAAAATGAAATCTTCATGGCCTACAAACTCGGAACTTTTGGTCGAACAATTTGAGTATAACAATATCTCTGAAGTAGACGATTCAGATATAATACAAGCGATTGAATTGTGAAAACGGGTCGAGAGTGTCGAATGTTCGATCAGCACGGATAATGCTGAGAAGGAAAATACGCAGCCATGTAAAAAACCAAGAATTGAAAATACTCATTCTGCTGCTGGTTTGACATTTTTAGCTCCATTCGAATGGAACAATCCAAAGACTAAAGAGGTACAGTAAAATTAAATATTACATATGATTTGATTTGGTATGATATCATTTGGTTCTTACAAATCATATTTTCTGCATGTACTTGTAGAATCTACTTCAAAACGGTATTGTGTAAGTTTACCGACGTTTTGTTTATTATGAAAAAATGATAAATACGCGACATAATGAACATAAAGTGCTCACTGAGAGTCACGTTTTATAATGATTGTACCGTTTGTATAGAATCATGATGTAAATGAAGAAATTATAGGGTTTCAATGTTCTCTATGCCAATTATTTTTTTCAATTTATATAGGAGTTGCAGGCATTTTTATCAACGAGTCATGATGAACGGATGGTGATAAGCACTTTAAAAAAAAAATGGCAAGCTCAATGAATTTATGCGGAGAAAACTCACAACTGTTATCGTGAATCACTTGATGATCCTCCACGGAGACGAGTTAAAGAACGCACATTTTAAGGATGTAGCGCAATTGATCATCGAATTATTTCTAACGGAAAAAGTAGTGAGTACAATTGGTATATTCGTAATAAATTCGTTAGTTGCATTCAATCGGAGATGATATTATGTATTCAATTTGGGAAGCATACTCCATACCGCCATATACCGGAGGTAATAAGCAAAGCATATCAAAAGGAAAACTGCCTTACAAGCATAGGAATCTTAAGACTTCGATGAAAGAAAGAGGTTTGGGTGTTCCACAATCATGTCCAGAGCCAGTGCCTCCTAAAGTTGTTGGGGCTACAAATCGTAAGTAAACCGCACGCTAGAGACTCTATATTGATTAATCGCATTTCATTTGATTTCGCGTTCACGAAAGGTATGCTCGAACAAATTAAATGCAATTTCGAAAAAATTAACATAGTTCCATCTATAAATGTTATCTTAGTGATACCCGAGCAGCAGTTGGTGGAGTATCGGGGATGACTCAAACGTTACTCGGAGCCGTGGACTGAAGTATTAGAACGCTGGGCAAAAACGGCGCCGAACCGTGTGTCGCAATTTACGAAAGACCCTGATCTTTCTATTTCCGATATTTTGAAAGACTGGCCACTTTTTCAACATCCATTAGGATACACCTTGGTATGAAGTATTTTCTCTAGCGATATTTTCGATTGATGAATTGTGTAAAAATTTCGATCAGTCACGAAACGTATAAAAATAATAGAACTAAGTATACTTAATATTTAATGACTAAATAAATTCTTAAAGGTGACTTTATTCACAGGTTACGATTGATTTCATGGAACTGTATCCGGAGAAAGACCGTGAATTTTTCAACAACCTGCCGATTTGTAAGGCTAAGCTAACTGATGTTTTGAAAGAGTGCTCGAGAAAAGACAAATATTCACGTACGAATCAAATTCTCGACGCACTTCCTCCGACTCTATCAGAAGGTAATGAAAATATGGCGATAACATAATAGTAATGTATTAAGTACTTAAACGTATAAATATTAAATATTTTTAATTATTCACATCTGTAGATGGGGAAGATATAGTTGCAATATACTTATTGCCGGCATTGCCGGCAGTGATTCGAGGGAATGGTAAAAGATCGTGGGAACCGACGATAGCTGAAGCTCAGGAAACATTTGTTCTGCACGCTAAGGTAAAGAATAGCCTTATATTATAAAAGCTAATCGTTGTGAAATTTATTGTAGATTTACTGTGAAAATAACGAATATATGCTTTTTTTATGAAGGGTTCAGTGAATAAACAAGTTCTCCTCGATCAGAAAAAAAGGAAACATCAAAGACTATTGCGGCCAATTCAACCATGTGTGGTCATCGTAGGGGAAGCAATACATACGGCTAAAGATGTCTATGTCGTAATCGAGAACTTGGAATATAAAACGAGCACCATTCTTGCGGCTGTTGATACGTGCTTCAAGATTTTCCACGTTATGAACCTCGAGTATCCGTCCGAAGCATACAACATGAATGTTTATCCAACGGTACTTCTACCAGATAATCCAGCAGAACAAGAAAGTTTCAACGTGCGTTTCGAGTCTCGTTAGCGATTTATAGTTCTTCAATGCGGATAGAGCAATACTTGCGTTAACTTGAAGAGCTCAGGGTAGAATTCGAGTGGTAGAAGCCATGTTGAAGTCTGACTATGTTGTATACTGGAGATAAGGTCTGATTAGAAGCGATTTTATCGGCAATCAGAGCTTTCACATGCATCAATCATTCTTTAAGATTGTCACATTTGCGTGTATTTTTCAAAGCAAAAGATAGATGTATAGGTAATGACTACATTTTTGTTAAAGATTGCGACTTTTTTAAATTTTATTACTATTTTTTAAGAATATATGTCTTTATGTTCCTTGTTTGTAATTCTCTGAGGTAGAATATAGCCAATTCTAAACGAAAAATACTAATTGCGCATTGTCTCGAATATATTTAAAAAAACAAAATGTACTCATGCGCCTTTAAAGATCGTTACGATTATTGTTGACCTATTTTTTGTACGCCAAATGCTTTATTTTTACACATTCAAATCTATCACGGAAATTTGACAAGCTACAGGTGTGGCCACGCTACTTGCATGCGTTCGTTTCAAAGATTAGACTCATTCAAACGTCATATAAGACGCTTTCGTTCGCATCCACAACCAGGTAATTTTTCATCCGAAATTTCTGCTAGAACTCTGTTCTGCTAGAATTGACAGTCGATTAAAAAAACTAGCACAAAGATATGTGTCCGAATTAAATCTTGATAGAGGTGTATCTCGCACAGCTATTCAAAGGGTTATCGAAAATACCTGATTTGCTATGCAACGTTAGAATAATTCTCGAAAACGAAGTCAAGGGGACGGACGGTACCTAGGATAATCTCCGAATTATTACTGATTTCTTAAACAGACCATTTTGTGAAAACGTAACTGAAAACAAACGGATGCAATCGATGAAGAAAAAAGAATTTTATATTGCACCAATAAAGATTTTCGTCCGTCAAAGAATTGATAATATAACTATCGATTGCAGCACAGTCAGAGTGCTAATTGAAGTCAAATCAGCGTTTGTACCCTTGCGAACACTGTTTAAGTCCATCTTTACTTCATCCAGAATCTTTGAAATTGCCCACGCCTACATGCGCGAAAATGCTAACGACACAATAGTCAGTGATACGATTCATACCTCCTCTTGGCAACGTAAACATCGCGAACTTTTTCCAGATAAATTCGTAATACCCATGTACACTTACTATGACGACTTCGATTGCAATAATCCAATCGGTTCTCATGCTGGAATACACAAAATGGGAGTAGTATATGTAAGTCTCCGATGCTTTCCATTACAATTGCAATCTCGACTTAGTAGTACTTTTTTAGCGCTCCTCGCTAATTACCAAGATATTGTATCCGAAGTCGACGAAATATACCGTGTGTTAGTTCTAGAATTAATATTTTTAGAATCGGAGGGTATCTCTACTGACCGAGACGATGGAACGTTACAAAAAATCTAGTTTTCATTGGCTATGTGATACTTGGAGACAATGCTGGTTTAAATGCGATGCTTGGCTACTCGAGTTGCTCGAGTAATTTTTTTTGTTGCATCTGCAGAGGACATAAACATGACTTATTAACATGTATCGAAGAAAATACACATCTTCTGCGTACACCAGAAAATTACAACGATGATCTCGTGATTGACAACTACAGATTGACAGGAATAAAAGAGAATTCAATTTTTAACGAAATTCCATCATTTCACGTTGTGAATAATAATTGTGTCGATATAATGCACGACTTACTTGAAGGGGTCTGCAAATATGATATGATACTTATAATGAACTATTATACGACAGTGCGTATGATATCATTACAAACTATAAATTCTTGTATTCAATCCTTCGATTATGAATATATTGAAGTCGGCAATAAGCCGCCAATACTAACTAAAGATACGTTGATGAAAAGAAATATGAATATTCCGGACGCGGAAATGATGTGTCTTGTGCGAAACTTGGGACTAATGGTCGGGCATCTCATCCCAGAAGGCGATGAAGTGTGGCAACTTTATATGATTTTATGCGATATCATGGACATTGGTCTCGCTCCAACCTATCAAGTCGGCACAGAAAACTTATTGGAAGTCCTAATAGAGGAGCATCATGAACTGTATATCAACATCTGTAAATTAGCGCCACCTTACGAGCAGAATCGGTACTACTTGGTACCAATGGTTTCATTTTATGGTGCATTATTGGCACATTATGAAGAACCATGGCCCCTTGCGAAACTTTTGGTCTATGCGATTCGAAGGAACACACAACTCCGGAAAACAAACTGCGAGAAATTCAATGAGTAGAGTAAACCTACCGCAAACAATTTCAACTGATCATCAATTGCGCTTAGCATATGACTTATCGAATGATAATATCCTCCATGATATAATAAAATATGGACCTCGTGCTGCGCGTATGGATGCTACATTTAGTAAAGACTTCATTCCCTATAAGTGGGTAGCGTACAATGGCTATTTATGTAAAGCGGGAAAATGTGTTGTCTGTGTTGGCGTTTATGACGACATGCCACAGTTTGGGAAAGTTATAGAGCTCTTCATGAGGCAGGAAACGTTTGTACTTTCTTATAGACGTATGCATACTTTGGGCTTTGACGCACATCGGCATTCTTACGCGGTTGAATCACTCGAAGACGACGCTCAGTATTATTATATAGATGTTAAAAAGTTGATCGATTGAACTCCACTATATGTACGTGGAAATATACGATATTATGTAACGCTGCCCTATTGATTATTACAAGCTACTAATAAAATAATTTCATTTACATCTGTCTTTTTATTCCTCTTAAAGTAGGAAATTACTTTGAAATAATTCCATTCGAGAATTTAGTTTGAAAAAAAGCGCTTTTTGTCGTAAACAAAACACGTATTTCTTCTCACTTTTCTTTTACTTTGAAATAATTCCATTCAAGAATTTAGTTTGATAAGAAGCGCTTTTTGTCGAAAACAAAACACGTGTTTCTTCTCACTTATACATCCTTGTAGATGTAAAGAAAATTCTTGCTAAATCTTAAAACATAAACTTAGTTAAATTTTTTTTAGCCATTAAAACATCGTAGTAGGCCGACATACGAATAAGAAAATTTATTCGCCAGAAAGAAAATTTCTTTGTCCTTAATTTTTTTTAAATCTGAGTGTGGCCAACCGTCGCCCGCGTGTAGTTGGTGTTATGCCCGCTTGTGGCACTGAGCGCGCTGAGATTGCTTTTGGAATGACTCTAGAGTCGGAGTCTTCTGATCTACCTCTGAATATATTTTTCGGGTTAGCTATTAGAGTGCTTGGCGCACCTATCTAGTCGGTTAATATAAGGGTCTTGGGCCAATTGAATAAAGAGACGAAGTATGCTCTTTAGAAATATATGTATATATTTTGTTATCAAGTTTTGAGAAATTGGAAATGGAGGTTACAATTTTGATGCAGATCATTATTATTGACAATTTAGTTTATCATCGCAGTTTCCTTTCAATGGTTAAATCGGTTTGACGAAGTTGGAAATTATTACATTAAATATGAGTTGATTGAACTTACGATTTGATCAGCTTGTAATGTGATACCGTGCTGACGCTGGACGTTCAGGTCTCCTCGAAGACAGTGCAATAGTATGGCACTCGCGTACGCAAATTACGAGTTGAGGTTTATTATTTGAGAGATTGGTTGAACGAATAACTGTTTCGACACACTAATAGGGAGTCATTTTTAGCCTGCGAAGCGTGATGAGACGCTGCACCTCAGTGCCTCACTTAACCCTCGGGCAGTGATGCTTGATGACTAAGAGTCGAAGGCGCGTACTCGGAACTAACTTCTAAGGGCACGGAAAAAGACTCAGGGTACAGAGAGCCTTTATTCAGCTCCGCTCAGTCCTAAGATTCGCGAGAGGCTAACGAATTCTGTTGGAAGTCGATTGCGGGTTGCACCTCGATTTTTGTGTAAATCAGCAGTTTTATTTGTCGCTAACTAAGCGACGAATTTCGAAATGCGTATAGGCTGAGCGGCTGTGCCTTTTTCAGAGTCCACATTGAAGTTCATTCGCTTCGCAAGTTGCTGATCAAGACGTCAGCATTGTGAAGAAATCGGAGTTGAAACTGAACGGATAAATTTTGATTTCTCAATGCGAGGTGTCATATGTTCGGAGAATGAATGGCTTTGCAATATAAAGTTCAAAGGAGTTCAGTTCTGAAGGACTTAAATCGCTATAACGTACGTTTAAAATTATTAGAGCTAATTATTATGGCTATCGCTGGTAGCTCCAGAGTTCGACCGATGCTTGACCGTAAAACAGCAGTATTGCTTGTACTTCTGCTTGAGCTTCGCCTCAACAGCACAATGTAGCACGCAACGTTAGTAGCATCGACATATTACAGCAGGGTTAAGTTTCGATGTTTGTAGTATTGCGGTGTGATAACAATTTTGATAATTGCTGGGATCGATTAAAAATCGTTTAGAGCTATAATTTGGAAAATAAAAATGGGAAAAACGATTGAATGTATATTTTTTTACATTCATAAAAAAATGTACGCACTCACCCTTTTTTATCAAAATCTAGACAACACAGAAAAAAAATGGTCAAATAAATAAGACATAATAATCAATAAATTAAAAAATTCTCTTTAAATCATATATAAATCTACTTCTAATGCTTCTAATGCTTGGAAATTATATCGTTTTACTTGGCGCCAATTTAAATTTTCGCGCGTTCATGCCATGGACAGAAAAATTCTCTTGACATTTACTAACCACGTGTATTTGATTTTTGTGTATTTAAATTAATTACATTTTTCGTGGCATTAAATTTTTCCTATTGCATTCCATAATTGGAATTATTTATCTTAAATATATTTATTTATTTAAATCAAAATTTATTTAATATAGTCAAATAACGAAATATTTTATTTAATCCTAATAAACCTGTGATTCGGTTTCGTCTGTTCGAAAAACAATTTAGTTGAATCCACTAAATGGGGCTATTAAATTGTTTTTAAATTGAAATTAAATATAATTTTCGCAGAGACAAGCATTTTTCTATTTGGTTGAACTAATTGCCTGTCTTTATTGTAACACTCATATCACAGAGGTGTGAGGCAGACCGGGTGGAGAGAGAGGAATTATATATGTAATTATGTTTGAAATTAAATTATATATATGGTTATGTTTGAAAAATATATAGTATGTTATTCGATAGGACTCTCTGATTATCACGATGATATTAACTAATTGATATATTTTACGCGATACAACAAATAATTATACGAATTTGGTCTCTTATTCCACATCTGCGACAAAAATGTTAGGAGGACTCGGTAGCACATATGCTACCGAGCTACACCGAACTACACCGCTGCCCATAGGCAGCGTGTGTAGTTTACATAAATCTTATTTAAATTAAATATTCTTTTGGCAGTGTAGGGCTGACGCTGCAATCGACGTAGGGTCGATGAAGCAATCAACGGAAGACCGATGCTGGCGGATCAACGTAATCGATGATGGGCCAATATCGATTATCTGTTGCGGCCCAACGCTTGGGTTTGACGTTGCGCCGACGTTATCATCCGGGCGCGGCGTTTACTGGACGCCGAACCTACGTTGATGAACAGAGTCGGGCCGCCTGAGTTAGAAAATCTCAGGCGATCATCGTTGCGCCAAGGTTGGCCCGACTCTAAAATCGTACACGGGAAGTACTGCTCACTCGCATTTGACTTTAACGTATTTGAAATTATCGTGCTGGGTCTTCGCTTGATTCTGCTGTTCCCATAGTTCTGACGTTGCCACATTTCTATATATACGTCTCAACAAGCCTCATTATTTCCTTAACTGGTTGCATATATTTTATATATTCTAATTAATTAGATCGGTGAATTGTCTTTTTTCCGGTAATATGGTTCAGTACGTTATCCTGCATACAATATTCAATTTTTGGGTCACTTCACATATGCGGAAGCTGAACGCGAGAAACTGAATAGATAACGACGTTGCCTTATACAGCCAATGCGATTAAGTGGAGATTGACGTGAACTTCAAAATGTAATCTTTAATAAACGAGTGCGAAAACCTTTGTCCTTCTTTTGCTAGTATATCGTATATAGAAAATATACGATAACAACTAGTAAAATGTTCAATAATATCTATCCACCCCAATATTTTAAACAATAACCTTAAGCTGATTCTGCGCCGATAATAGGCAAAAATTGTAGGGCTGTTATCCTCCGTTGATTGCGAGATGTCGATTAAATAAACATAATTTTGAAAATATCTGCCCACTATATCCCACCCTCTGCACATGTACAACGTTATATTCCACTGTAATAAAAATCTTCGTAGGTACGAAGGTTTATCTTTGTCATCATGAATGCATAGTAATCGAAGAATACTATATTTTTCGACGCAACCTTTGTTTTAATCCCGCTTCGTTCACTCGTATCAAATATTTTCGAAAATTTTTACCGGAAGGTCGCACCCTCCGGTATTGAAAAAAAGTTGCAGAAATTTCGTTCTCAGAGGAGGGTGAGGGGTGGAGTGATAACAATGTATGTGCCGTTAATATTTAATAGAGTCATCGACAGGGCTTGAATTGACACGAGTTTAAGTCAGGATTCTACTTTGAAACCATGAAAAAAAAACGCTATTTTCGTGAATTTTTTCTGAGAATACTCTTAAAGATATCGATATGGGGTTTAAACTGTTAAATAAATACACTCTTTAAGTACATAACAAAATTTTTTCAAATGTATTTTATTCATTTTTTGTACACGTAAAATATGTTTAAAGCCAACGCCTCGAAAAGCAGGTACCGTTGCCGTGGTCGTGAAATCTTCCCGACGGATGGTCTGAAACAAAAAAATCAAAAAGTTTCATGTTCAGTATGTCTTCAGGAACCGACCTAACTAGAATATTTTATATACGTGCAAAATTAACAAAATGGCGGCTAAAATACGAAAAAAAATGCGTTTTTTTGGGTCTTTTTTTGCAATAAAAAAATAGTTCTAATAAAAATTTCAAGTTGATTGTAGTTAGGTCGGTTGGTACACACATATAGAATATGTTTTCCAAATTTCATAAGGATCGGTTCAGTACTTTTTGAGTTATCACTACCACGGTACTTGAAAATGTCGTTTCGAGAAAAACGCGTTTAAAGTTTTGGTGAGTGATAAATCGTAGAAAAAATTATCTTACCCTCAATCAGCGATGCCTGGGCCATATAATATGCCTTCGACGTGTTCCAGGTGGGTGTTTTCATCCAATTTATCCTTTTTTTTTTTAATTCTGCCCTCCTTAGAAGCCTCAGTCGAGCGGCGGTTCGCTCGAACGATGCGATGTTGGTCGCGCATAGTGGCGAACTGCATGACGGTTGGGCCGATTGTAATGCCCATGACTTCCATTATTTTTAAAACTGGGCTGAATCCTTCATTAAAAACGCAGGCAGCAGTGAGGCACGCAATTTTGACGATTTTTTTGCCATTAAAGACATGTTTCGGTGCCATAGCCCAAACTGTAGAGTTGAAACATTCGTTGTTATTTTGAGTGTTTCCACCCAAACATCTCTCCAGTAATTCCGTTTTTGTTAGATCTTCGTAGATCGGCTTCAGCACCTCTTGTACGTCACTAGCAAGAGCAGGAGGATGTTTATAATTTTTTAAAGCGTTGTTTGCTTCGGCCTTCTTATACTTGCACCAGGCGGGTCACAATAGCGCGCTCAGGTAGGTGCGTTCGAAAAGCGAAAAAGGATAGTTAGACTGCTTGGAACTTTATAAAATTTTGACCGAACGTTCTTGAACATATTTACTTTCGAAAAATGTAAAAAAAAAAAAAAATTTTTTTTCAAAGTTTCAAAGTAGAATCCTGCCTTAATGGGGTATCGGAATAGGTTAACTGATTATATGTTGGTATTGGCCAAAAAATCAAAGGGCGATTTGATGATTTGAAGGGCAAACGTCATCGCAATCAGATGAAGTCTGTCTAAAAGACGCATTAAAAAATTGCGTTGTTGCAATAAAAAATATGAAACTCGTTGCTATCTGCACCGTTCTCATCTTCTATATGAGGCATTCTTCATCAACTAGGTCACTTCTTTTTCAACTTCCCCAATTTTTTTCAAAATTTGCCAGTTTGACATATTAGTGAAAAGAAACGTTTGTGATTTTTTTAAATATTTTTTTAGGCGTCTTGTCAAGATTTTCAATTTTTTATACGAACACTGTATCCGAAAAAATATTTATTAAACAAAAAAACATAAGAATAAAACTTTTTTATTTTTTCCGCTTTATCGGAAAAAATCATAATTTTTCTGCATTGAGAAGATTAAAATTTGGCAAAAAAATGAGAATAACACTTTTTCAAACCTAAGAACACACTTTCGATTTTGGTACAAATTTTACAAGATGTCTGTCATTGGGTGAAGAGTCTGCGAAAAACATTTCAGAATAGTACCTGCAATGGTTAGGAAGAAAAAAAAATAAAAATCTTGCGAAATCTCATAACCGCATATGTTATTTCAAAACGAAAATAGTTGTTGCGTGTTACCGGTAAACATTTTTTTGGCATCATTAGAGCATATATTTGGAATTAAAAGGTAAATATATAGCGTTTCAGTTCTGTACGTATTTTTCTCGTTTGCCTTTTGCTGTGTACAATGCTCACACTGTATACGTACGCCAAAAATGTATTCACCACTTCCTCGTCAGTTAGTCGCGCCATTTTTTTGTTATTCGATGGCGTTTTCTGTTATTCACGGATTTTACATATACGATCATAGACGGAAATTAATCGGACCGTTTTGATTTTCGATATTCAACAGCAGTCTGGATGCGACTGTATATTAAATGAGTTAATTTTCTTAGTGGATTGTCACTGAGAGGAATCTAGTATTTCCGATAGTAAACGACATTGAGTACCATGTGTGTGCTGCGTTTATTGGTGAAGTTGATTTATCCCGCGACGAATTGCACGTCAGGATGTTACAGAGTGAACGGTTATACGATGAATGTTGACGATAGTTCTCTTAGAATAAGATCGCGAGTTCGTACTACATTTTCAGTCTCGGATACTCTGACAATAGTGAATGTTTGGTAAAAAGGAAACGTGTAAGACGCTGTGTTCAAGTCCAGACGATTCCTTTAGAATATTTTGACATGTTTTATCGAAACCGTGATCGTGGATTGTATTAACAGCCATAAAACATAACAAGCGATGGTGTTTACTGATCGGTGCTGTAATCCATTTGGATTAAAGAAGCATCTTAGAAAGTCTAATTAACGAACAGCTTACGCTAATTACGTGAAAAAATGGCCCTCGTCAAAGAACGCAAATTATGTGGTTACCTCAAAGGGAAAATGATGAGCTTCAAACCTGTGTCTTACGACGTCCAAACTTTGGAAATCTACCTGCATCTTCTGAACCATTGACTTCAAAGGAATCTGCTGCATTAACTATTAACGTGCCAATTTCACAAACTGATATTGAGAATACATGTAGTCAAAGTACTAGTGAACAAACGTTCAGCAGTGAGTCAATGGTACGTAAAAAAGCGACGTGTCATTTAATCCTTCACCAAAAAAAATAGCAAGAATACCGTGATTGACAAAGACTGGTTACAGCTTGTTGAAGCAGGCGTGGAAATTCTGGAAAAGTTGAAGGAGAAGTTTCAAGAACCAACAACTACGCGCTCCGAGAAAATCCGAATACTCACTAGTAGTATAGCTAGGCCGGTTCTAACGCACTTTGGGGGGAGGGAGAAAGGGGGAGGGAGAGAGGGGAGAGAGGGGGGAGGGAGAGAGGGGGGGAGGGCGATGCGTCGTGCGTGCGTGCGTGCGTGCGTGCGCGCGTGTGTGTGTGTGTGTGTGTGTGTGTGTGTGTGTGTGTGTGTGTGTGTGTGTGTGTGTGTGTGTGTGTGTGTGTGTGTGTGTGTGTGTGTGTGTGTGTGTGTGCGTGCGTGCGTGGCGGCCTTTCAAAACCCCTAATTTATGACATGCAGCTGGTGCCACTCCAAAAGACAATGTCAAGATGTTTCCGCCCCGTCTCAAAGCTCGCCGACACTCGAAACAGGTCCTGACAGGTTTCTCGGAAAAGCGTGCATGCGTGCGTGCGTACGTGACAACCATATATGGGTCGGGAAATTTTCTGTAATATGAAAACGCTAGGTGCCACATGGGTGGTCTCTATTTATGACATGCAGCTGCCCTGCTTCTATCTCGAAGACAATGGCAATTGCATCCGCCCCGTCTCACAAGGCTCGCCGACACTCGAAACACGTCCTGACAGGTTTCTTGGGAAAACTATAGTTTAGGGATCTATCGTCAAGGGCTGTTGGCGCCGATGGACCACTTGAGCTGCAATCTTGAAAAAAGAAGTCTCATCGAGGTCTCCGGTTCATTCCGAGATATAACGTCAAGATAGTCGCATGTGCGAGTATGTACGCAGTACATCCAGCCAAGCACCCCCTGGACTTGACTAAAAACGAGCTCGAACAGATTTCAAAGGTTTTGCTCCTAAAGTATTGGGGTAACTTTATTGGTTTACTGTGGGATCGTTTGCCGGAACATCATCAGAACGACAGTGAAGTGATATCATATCTTCCATGCATGGAGCACTATAATACACCGCAGATGAAAGATCACATTGATGGCCCCCCACCTCAACGTCGGGAGTGTGAAAAGTGTTGCGAGGGGGGAAGTTCCGTACGTGCGGGGTTCTTCGAACGTGTTTGAACCTGTTACACATGCCTATGATTGGATAAGTGGGGAGAAGTTTTCAAAATCTGAGTGGAGGGGATACACGAGGGAGCTTACGATTTCGTGGACCAAGCTCAGACTACACTATTCCACCGCACCATCAACATCTCTCCAAAAAAGAACTTTGAAAGTGCGGGGTAAATGGATCTCTCAAATATCAACAAAGTCAGCCTGATAGCAGAATTCCTCCCAACGAAGAAGCTGTCAGAACTCCACGTCCATTCGGATCATCAAATCACGGACATGAGAGCTGTACAGACCAAGTTTGGAAAACGCTACATCGTGGACGTTGCAAATGAGTTTGCCGTCTTCTTGCCAGCGCGGCTGGTAAAGGCCTTCGATCAAGATCTGAAAATGTTCGAGAGTATGCTGCAACTGGCGCGCAATGATCAACTCTACATGAAGTACATTGGTGGAAAATACAACAGCGTCGAGTTCCATCGAGTCTGAATATGGTGGAAAAGAACGCTCGTGAAGGCTCGGCGGAAACAACAAGTTCAACATCAGCCAGCATCATCACCATCGTAGAGTGCAAGGACTGTTTACATCACAGTCATCATCGTAGAGTTTTCGACGCTCGAGTCTGAGTATGGTGGAACAGAACGCTCGTGAAGGCCCGGTGGAAACAACGAATTCAGCGGCAGCTGGCATCATCACCATCGTAGAGTGCAAAGACTGTGTACATCACAGTTATCATGGCAGAGTTTTCAACGCTTAGGGCTATCTAAAAATGAACAAAAAAAAAACACTTTATCATCGAATATAATGTAAAAAAAAAAAAAAAAAAAATGTCGTCAAACTGTATTCGCCGTAGATATAGGAAATACATGGAGAGAACGATATTTGTCCAAAATTTTTTTATTCATTTTAAAAAAATCCCTCGCTCACGCTTCGTATACACTCAACCAGCTTTTCAACGACTTTACATTGGCTTCGGCGCAACTGTATTTTGTATTGAAGGAATGATGGGGACATTTGGATTTCGTGATTTTCGGCAGCTTCTGCAGCGATGGACAGTCCAGAGTCTCCAAGTCGATGACTTTTGTTGCGGCATCCGTGAATCTTGATAGCCATGCGCATTTCTCGAATCCCTTCGCATAGATGGTGGGAGCTCCTTGCAAGATTCGTCGAATTGTCTTTCTAGCTGCCTCGTATGGTATGCCGCTGTGATCCCATCCTATTCCATGGAAATTGCGTTCCAACCAGTTGTTGGTCATTTTGTACTTGGCCGGTAGAGAGTCCCAGGCAATTGGTGCGTCGAAGGCGAGCGTCAGTGGTTCAGCATCCTTGTCGAGGAGTCTGACGATGGACATCTCCTTTAGGACAAATTTGTTGATGGGACTCTTGAAGCCCTGTACATCGACGATAAGCTCCATGTTGACTGATGCGGGTGCGAATCATCAGCATGATTTTATACCAATTTTTTAACCCCACCACCGATTGGATTGTACTCGACAATACGATCATGAAGGATCATGCAGTATGCTGAAGTTTGTGGCGGAATATTGTTTTTCAGTTCAAATTCAAGACGCACGTCAACAGGGCCGGACTTGAGAGAATCGTTTTGCTTTGAACAGTCAATGACAACGCGGGGGGCTTTTTCTAAAAACTCCGCCCTGCTCAGCCATGGTTCAGCCTCTTTGTTATAATAGGTCTGCTGAAAGTTTGCATATATCTCGTAGAGTAGAGCATATTGATTTTGTTCAATGTTCAAATTCAATTTTCCATATGGATAACATTGCGAGTTGAGGTATAGTTTGACATCACTCATGCTACAATGATCAAAGTGGCTCGCATTGTGTTGTTTCGTATTTTTCCGTCCCGTCTGCAGCGCGAGTATGAAATATCGTGGCTTCTCCAGTTGATTTGAAGTTTTCACAGACCACACGTGCTTGGAGGTCGCAGGCAGCAACGGATATTCATACAGTCCCCATGTTCGGAAACTCATGGAGATTGGTGCGTCTTTGGCGAGAAACTTTAACAGTTGAATTTTTCGTTGATCCGAAACCGTTACATACGGTAAGAGCCATTCTATTTTATGCAATACGAGTTTGTAGTCTTCGGCGGCTGTTTGTACAATCGCATTGTCGTCGGTCTTTGATCTCGTGAGAATCAACTCATGCTTGGCATTTACGACAATTTTACGATAATCTTCGGCAAAGCCGAAAAGCATACTGAGCGGTAGACAGACATCAAAGTTTCCCGACACATCTACAATCTGCTTGGTCTCTTCGACATCGAGCCATCCAGTGTTCTCGAGCATAGAACTTTTGGCCGGTGAGAGAGACGAATATCCCTTAATTAAACTCGTAATGCTGACATTCTTATTACGATCGATTTCTATGGCATTCAATTCATATCGCACTTCCTCAAACAAATGGCAAATGGCATTGTTGACGAGACTTGTAGCAGTGGTTGGCGCTCCGTCACGCTTCGATAATTTTCCACATATGTGTAGGGAACTCTTGCTTGGCAGAATGGAGAGGTCTTGATGTTGGATTGTAATACGAATTTCATCGCTGTTATTGAAGGTTGAAGATGCATATGGCTGATGCCCGTGAATCTCGCAATGGATGATGGACTCATCAAAGACCACTGGCGCCTGAATGTTTACGATTTCTTCTTCCATCTCACGCAACAGATGCACAGAGCACAGACTAAATATTTTTTTACACGCTTTCGCCACGCACTTTAAGACCCAAATTCCTCAAGAGTAGCACGTTTTGAGGTGTTAGCACTTTGGGCGCTGGCCGACGACTGATCGATTTTATCCATGGTCGTTTATTGTTATTGGACGATCTGTTGAAAACAATACCCATCACGACTTTATATGCAGGCGGATGGTGATTATTTCACCGCGGAAATTTACCAAATCACCGTCCTGATCCACTATACGAAGCTGTATCGCATCAATCGTTCGGCTCGTGATTGGCAGATAAATTACGTGGGAGGGAACTTCAATGATCTTATAGCCCGGTGGCACGGATGGAAAGAATTCGTGAATTGTGTGCACTTTTTGTCCGTTAATATAGGCACCGGCGGTAATGTTGCACTCAATGCGTAGGGCGTTCACTTTGAGAATGGCCACTGAAAGATCGGATTCGTGTCTTTTATTGGCTTCCAATTTGCGTGCGGTGAAGCCTAGTAGATGTCCAATAGAATTTTTCGGTTCAAACTTTACCTCACAATCACACTCGATCTCACTGCGTAGCGTATTATTGTTGGGTTTAATGCTGATTTTGATGTTTTTACGTGAGAGCTCTGCTTGTACAAACGCCTCAATATCCTCTAGTTCATAACTACCCGTAGGTATCGTCAACACCTCATCTCCGACGTAAAGTTTATCGTGGTCAACGTCAATATTGGGAACAGAGTTGAACGTTAACAATTCCACGAGACCGAGGGTATAATTTTTGTGTGGCGAGAGTTCGATGGGGGGAAAGTATTGCACCTCGAGTATGGATGATGAGCCAGATATGGTCAATGTTAAACTTTCATCCATGATGCTGGTAAATTAACAACTGAATTCTCCACGTCATTTCCCCCCCCTATATATAGTGTATATTACTCTTTGTGCTGTAATTGTTGACAAAGAAATTTGAGACACAAATGTCCACATTCAATCGTATCATACTCCTGATATCCAGTATAATTATAATTTATGCTACCAACACGAAAATATCTCATGAGTTCGGATGGTGGTGGAAGATTACCGAAACTATCACAGTACACGACTTTCCATCCGGTCTTTTTGTAAGCGACCCAGTGTGTTCCAGGACCGACATTTTCGTCCAAATTCACAACCGCTGCTTCACATTTGAGGGGTCCACTCGCCGGCAATGTATCGCGCATGTAAACTCCACGAAAGTGCGGAATTTTTAGGATTTTCGCATATTTGAGTAGGTCGCGGTCCGTGAGGGGTCGGCGTGGTAGCGTAACTTCTAGTTTTTTGCCTTAATATGAAGGCCCAATCCCTGCTTATATGGTTTCAGATGTAGATCCCGTCCTAATGCAATCGCTTCAATTGTCCGATTATGACGCCTACTTTCATCCAATTCACGTTTAGCTGCTTGAGCAGCATTTACCGCTTTAGCTATACTAGCCGCACCACCTGACAAAGCACCCGCAGCGCTTAGACCCGCAAAAATGGGCACGAGGAACGGCAATAAACCACCAATTTTTTGGGGTATAGGTAGAACCCGAGGTGTGCGTACTTTGCCACCTTGCATCTTTACAGCTGCACGAGCTCCCTTTAGAGCTGATTTAATAAACTTCTGCGGATCATTACTTTGAATCATTGTCTTCTTTGCAGCACCAATTATCTTTTTCAAACAAACACCACGCCCGCGAGCCTTTATCCCCATACCAAATTTTCTCTTTGTCTTCATAATATTAGCCACACCCCACGCACTGGCTTTTTCGCCGATACTAGCGTCTCGCGCGGTAACACGTTGCCAAGCCTGTTCAGCCAACACTTTATCCGCCAAATGTCTCACTTCAAGATTATCCGGATTTTTCGAATACGCAATATCGTGTTGTTTGCATGCCGTATCCAATGGATTAATGCCGGGATCACCACGAGCGAGGCGCTTGGCCAACTTTGTGCCTGGTCCACAATACTGATACCCCGGCAGATGTAGCTCAACGGGGAGTTTGTTGATTAGGCGATTGACCAAACCCTTGCCACTCTTGCGATGCACGATCATGTCTAAAGACAATATGCGACTGACGGATAATCCCTATAAGAATGCTATTTATATGATTTTGCCGTTAGTCATGTGTGAGATGACGTCCAGGAAGCAAACTATTGGAGACGGACTTCCCGTGATAAATTTCGACGAGTTTGTCGCAGACGGTGGGAGGAAAGAAAAACGTCATGGGAATTTATTGCCGGATAGCATACGTGCACTGTTCTGCGGTCCATCGAATTGCGGGAAAACCAATGCCCTGCTCACTCTCATCATCCATCCGAATGGCTTGAGATTTGAGAACATTTACTAGTATTCCAAATCGCTGCGGCAGCCAAAGTATAAGTTGCTCGAACGATTACTCGAACCTGTGAGTGGAGTAGCGTATCATCCATTCGAGGCGCATGAACAGATGATAGCGCCAAGTGATGCGCGATCCAACTCTATATTCATCTTTGATGATATAGCATGCGAAAAGCAGGATAATGTTAGAGCCTTCTTTTCCATGGGAAGACACGAGATTGTCGACAGTTTTTATCTTTGTCAGACGTACACTCGTATCCCCAAACATCTCGTGAGGCATAATGCAAATTTCGTGGTGCTTTTCAAGCAGGATGATATGAATCTCAAACACGTGTACAACGATCACGTTAATACGGATATGACTTATACATGCTTCAAAAACATGTGCATGAAATGCTGGAATTCCAACAAGTATGCATTTATCACGATTGACAAGGATAGCGATATTAATGCGGGTCGATACAGACAAGGTTTTGATTATTTTCTAAGCATTGATAAATGACTCATCACGGGTGGTTGAAGAGACAGTATTGTGCACGCCGTGGCGGTGACAACATGAAGAGCGAACAATTATTGCGTGAAAAGGATGTCTTGCGCGAACTTGCCAAAGCGAGCGATGCAATCAGACGAAAGCATCGAATGATGAAATCTAGCAAAGAGAGTGATGAGCAGAGAATGCGCGATGTCTTTAAGCCTATAGTCAGACCATTGGAGAAATTGGTGTCGTACAAAAACGGTGAGCCGGCGAAGGAGGAAATCAAGGATGGAAAAGCCGACGATAAAGAAGGAGATGCGATAAATAGTGTGAAACATGAATTGAAGAACGAGACACACGATTCCTTCAAGAGTGAAACACAAGATTCTTTCAAATTGATATATGAGGATGATGATGACTCGCAAAATGTCGATGAGCTGATCAGTGAATATCTCCTGCTGTTACGAACAAATAGAAAAGCGAGCCTGGATATATCATATGGTGTGCGGAATCTCTCAAACAACCGATTAATGATTGGCGATTCTCCGATAAATTTCGACTCTCAACATATTCGTGTGGGAGAAGTGAATTATGCGAAAACTGTTGGATTAACTGAGCTGCTGTTTAAAAAGGTGCTCAATATCGAAGCACTCACACCAAACGATTTGAAAAACTATGAAAAAATTGTCATTGCGACGAATGCGCACAAAAAATTTTACAAGCATAGTGAGGCCATCCGACGTAACACCAGCCACAAATTCAACACATATATCGCAAATATAGTCGATCATCATGTGGGACAAGGTATGCCAAAGTATAAGCTAGCTAGAAAAAACACCCAATTGGACTATATTTATTGGGACAATCCAAACGAGCTAGTAGATCGTCTTCGCTTACTTCTCGCATCACAAGCAGCCGGAAATTCAGCCCATGCGAATGAAATTATATCGATTATCGAGGAATTGCGTGAAGCTGAAATCATTTATTAACTCCTCGACATCGGGGAATTTACGCATTATCAACATGAGTGTCGATGTGTTTGGACGCCAATTGCGTAAGAGTGTACTCGTCAGTAAGCCAGGTCCTCCAGGCCGACCTGGGATTGGGTTTAGAACTACCGCAGACGGTCATTATGATGTGGGGCAGAAACGATTGTGTAACATTGCTAATCCGGAGGGGGAAGACGACGCCATCACTCTAAGTGCTTTACACAAAAGATCCCGAACTATCAGTAAGAACATTCGCAAAGAAATGAATGAGAGTAGCAAGTTGCTGGTTAATGGACTTGAAGCTACGATAAGAGACATTGCAAAGACTCTCGAGGCCGATGTCACAACTCTACAAGACTTGGCGATCCGCAGTAGTATGGGGGCCACTATGGCCACTCCTCATCCCCACTCCTACCCCCACTCCTCGGCAGCTGAGGCGGTGGGGATGGAGTGGGGATGACCGTGCTTATGCCCTCCCCCGCGCCCCAGAGGGGTGCGGAGGGGGGGATGGCCGGAGTGGGGGTTTCGCCATAGTGGCCCCTTTTTTTTTGCTTTATTAAAATATGTTCACAAAGTATACATTTTTATGATATGTACATGATATCGCTGTTAATTAACCGTTTCAACTGATGGTTTATGAGATTATCGGTGACGCTTGTT
The DNA here is from genome assembly GCA_951751655.1 of Ophion costatus. Lineage (NCBI taxonomy): Eukaryota > Metazoa > Arthropoda > Insecta > Hymenoptera > Ichneumonidae > Ophion > Ophion costatus. The sequence continues at coordinate 16,432,284 of OX632356.1, read as the reverse complement.
CTGGCGCGTGCGGAGAGTTCGCCGGGTATACAAGATAGGGTGCGTTGAACACTTTCCTCAATTTTCGTCTTCCTTTTGCGAACCCGTCGCCGTAAGCGACGCGCTGTCATGCTGAATAATTTGGCTGCAATTACGCTGACAAGTGCATTTTTACACTTTGTCACGTCTTCGGTGGAGCGATGAAGCCATGCCATGTAGCCGTTTATGCGTTCCTCTAATAGCTGCAGCACGACTAAGTCATCTTTTATGAAGGTGAAGAATGGCGCCGCACGGTGTATAGCGTTTGCTCCGTAGTCGTTGCAATTTTGGATAGTTACGGTGGGCCGGTTGAGATGTTCACCGTATTCTAAATTGTAACTATCGCAGGAAACCACGGTGTGGACCGTAGGAGTGTTTCCCTCGCCATTGAGATACGCTGTGATCGTAGAGAGACGTTCGCGAAAATCCAACCACGACGGAGTATTTAGCGTTGTCCAACCGTTGCTGTCGCATGTGAAACGCATGACAGGGTGTAATTGATTAGCACTGATAACTTCAATACCCAACCGCACACTTTTTGTCAAGCAGTTGTTGAGATTATGGGATATTTGTAGTAGCAGCGGGCACGGTTTATAGCAGCGATTATCGGAAGCCTCGTTTGCCATGGCTGCTCTGGGTCGACTGAATCACGCGAGTGAGATGTCGTTGTCTTTCGCGGGAACTGCAGACGCTGCACTATTCGGCGGCTGGCTTCAATTCCAGAGTGTTGAAATCGTCCCCGAAGAACTCCATGAGAAGATTATTCTCGTGCGCAGCCGTCACCATCTGCCGGAACAGCGTTTCGTTTTCCAGAACTTTGGTGAATCTGGATGGTAGAAAGCACGCGAACTCCCTGTCCACTTCAATGATGATTCTGGGCCCGAAGCGTGTTTTTACTGGCCGTACATCAGAAATCTTGTAGTCGGTTTTTAGCGAAAGTTCCGACAGTTTTTTCGTCGGCAGGAAGCCCGACAACTTTCCGATCTTGTTGATTTGGGAGAAGTCCATCGCTGATATTGAGCTTTTGAATTTCACGGGTTAAAATGTGTAACGCTGTTCTTCTCTGAATGAGTATTTGAAGAGCAGCTAAGTTTTGCAAGAATGCTTCAACGCGAACTTTTAACTCGCACCGCTTCCTCTGCATATGCTTCTGCTGTTGCCGCCCGAGAACAATTAACAATGCGGAACGACTGATCCCTTGTATCTCTGCTACACCCTCCCACCATACCCGCAGCTTCCCCCACCGCGTTTCGCCAAGAGTCGCACAAAACAAAATGGCTGATGTCGAAGAGCGCCAGACGGAGTCTCTAGCAAAATTGCAGACGATGTCGTTGCTATGCGCCGCTGAATAAAGTTCGAGACACAGAGAAATATTCCAAGTGTCATCATTTTATTGAACGGTTAGCGATTACGGGAGCAGCAGCCCTGTACACAATGTAAACTTTTATGATTGAAGGAATTGCTGCCTCCTGCAGGCAGACCCTTATTGAACATTTTACGCGTAGCTTTATTCTGCTTATGGTTAAATGTCTTGTAGTAGTCGCGAGCTATTTTATCGTTGCGTGATAGATCATTTGAAAATCCGCTTCTAAACTTATGCATACCGAAGCCAGTACACATATAATGAAGAAACATAATGCAATACTGTCCGCAGCACTGCGAATCCGCAGCTTGAAGCTGATCAGTGCTGTATCGGAAGAGTTTACAGTTTCCTCGGAGTCGTCGGAGATGCTGCGGGATGATTGGTGGTAGTCCGTAGCTATCGAAGTACCATCCGCATCCCTCTCGATCGACGTACATGGCGATCCAGTGGGTACCGGGCTGTTTATATCCATCAGTATTCGCGACAATAGCCGTTGGTTTTGTCCAAAGTTTTGGTAAGCGATCTGCGGGGTATACGCCAACTGCGTGATTTTTTATATCACGTAGAGAGTCGAGGATTTGAAGGCTGTTCATAGCAGGGCTCGCCGCAGGGCAAACCGATAACGCTGTTATTGTCCTATATTCCCATAGCGACTCGCGACGTTCACTCTGACAGAGCAGCGTTTTAATCCTCATCACATTATCCAGGGCACACTTATACGATTGATTTTGCCGTATCGCGGCGTGATATAAGCAATGTGTACCGGCCCCCGGAAGATGCTGAAATGAGATATTATCCTCATCCTCCTCCAAATTTATAATATAGTAGCCGGTGAGTTGCGCTAAATAGGACGATTTAGCTACACCTCATACAAATATCCGCGTAGAATCGGTAGCGATTGCCCTCAAAATTCTCTCAATACAGCGTAATGGTATATGACCCTCGAACCATTTTATACCGTGATGCTCCCGCGTCACCCGTTCGTTCGTTCTTTTCACATCCGACGGTAATTGTCTGTATGTGTGAGGTGGAGCGACGATCCAATGATCGTGCCACGATGAATCGATTGACGCAACAGCCACTTCTTTCGGTATAAAGTTGTAGTGCTTATCCGTCAAGCCTTGTATGTCTATCGCGATACTCATGATGGTTCTGCTGTGAGTGCTCTGCTCGAACTGGAGAGCTCAACCGCTGAAATCTACAATAACTTGCCGGGTAGCATCAACCTCCACCACGTTATCATATTCCGCATACACGACACAATTTCCCGTTGAAGTTATTGCCTCGCCGAAGCGTACTTCGGGCCTCACGCTACCGTGTTTCACCAAATTCCAATGACTGTTACTGTTCGCCGAAAGATCGGGCGTTAGATCAAACGCAAAAAGACAATAGCCCCAGGGATACGCTGTGCGAGTAATTGAATTACCCTGATTGAGAAAGTGAATGTCAGTCCCTGAGAATAATGTATGAAACGCATCCACATATAGATGCGTGTCGTCAAAGTTAGGCTGGAGTGCTTTCGACGGTATCTGCACACCGTCAGCATATAACGCGAGATAATTTATTTTATAATTCTGAAATTTCAACGGGTTCAACGCGCGGTTACCGTTGAATGCTTTATTATCGACAAACCCTATAATTTTGCGCTTAGGCAGTTGGCCCAGTATAACATTGTCCAAAGTATCGCCGTGCACTCCTGCATGCATCGATATAGACTTACCCTCGACACGTTTCAAAGGATATTTTGCTGTAGATTTTGATAATGCTCGCGCATGAGCTAAAAGTATACCAGGGGCAATTTTAGCGCGGCGTACGAGAAGCGATGCCTCGGTAATATGCATGCTGAAATCTTTCGAGGAAGTCATAAGAAAGAATGCGTCGCTGGTACGTACAAGGCGTAATCGCATCTCCACGCCGTTTATAAGAAATCGCTCTTGATTGAAAATATCGCAATGGAGGTGGCCGAGGAGATCGATCTCATAGCGCCCATTGAGGACCATTCGACGATTAGCAAGGCCTGCATTAGCTTCTGCTACATCGTCCATTTTACCGGCCGTATCACTGTACCACAGGCAACTTGAAAGATGAGAGCTTTTCGCACCCTGCCCATAATTTAATAAGTTTTCAATGTAGGCCCTGTATGCATAAGCATTATTGGGTGGAGATACGAGCTTCTGATTGAGAAATACATCGACTTGATTGAACAGCGAATGAAGTAAAATATTGACGGGCCCCACTCTAATGGTAGGGTCGGGTTTCACTGCACTCGAGCGTATTTGGACACGTATGCTTAGCATGGTATGAGCAAGATCGATGTATTCGTCACCTTGGCCAGGTACCACAAATTCTATTGGTGAATCATCCGTCAGAGTTGAGATCGGTTTATAGTGCACCCATTGCGTTCGCTCGATGGTTGTTTGAGTCGGCGGTAGTGAGAATAGTTCCAACTCAGACTTCAAACACTCACACGAATGGGCATGCAAGAACGCCATTGTCACGAGAAGATATCTGACACTGTCCTAGCTCGCGACTTCTTCTTCTTCTTCTTCTTCTTCTTCGGCGTTCTCTTTCTAGCTGTTCTCTTCTTTCTTTTAACACAATTTGTACGTTTTTTTCTTCAACGCGGCTGTTTTCTTTTTTAGGCTGATCCTACGCGCGCTGTAGTTACTGAGCGAATGCGCAAGATTGTGAATTTTCGAGGCCTTATATCCTGAGCCCTGCATAAGACTTATGAGTTTTTCCTCAGCTTTTCGCTTCAAACTCACACCCGATTCGCGCAAACGCGATTTGAAGGCTTTCCTAGGCTGAATTCCTGCATCCATTATATCGCTCGCCACATTAAGGCCTGACCGTATAGCCTCTTTGCCGACAACTCGCGCCCCTTGTTTTAAGAGAGGTAAAATGCGCCGGAAAAGGCCGCCAAGGAAACTGGCCGATACCGTGACCCTTCTGGTTCGGCGACCCTATGTATACTTGGCTAATTCCCCCGTACCCTGTTCTACCTGCGCCTACTTGTGCGTCAAAGTACGCATCGTAGTAATTCATGTTGCTCTCTCTCTCTCTCTCTCTCTCTCTCTCTCTCTCTCTCTCTCTCTCTCTCTCTCTCTCTCTCTCTCTCTCTCTCGCTCTCTTTCTCTACCGCAGCTAAGCTAGGCGTTTGAACTGGAGTGTCACGGTTAGCGTTCCACCCTCGAATGGCATCCAATGCCCGAATTCATCTCTTATATCGATATCTATCGATTGAAAGCTGGTACGTAGAAGAGGTATGTACCGCGGTGGCGAAAAACTTTTGATTTTCACAGAGCCGTAATTATAATTATTATCAATGTCAAAGGGAACGACACGTAATAACGGCGCGTGTACATCGCCGGTCATGTAGGACTCGCAAATATCCGTATAAACAAATAGCATATTGGGTATACCGTTCATGAGAATAGCCGGCTGCGGCGCAATATACTGATTCGCTACCACAAGACCCGTACTATGAGTGAAGCCTAAAATTTTGTTAATTATGGGGGAACAGTGGAAAGCGTGTTCTAGATTTTTGGGCTCGGCGCAGACACGCTCTACCGAGACAAAGCCGTTAAGAGTATGCTGAAATTTCAAATGTCCTGCGATACTTTGAATTTGGTTAATTGCTTCGAGTAGCGTGGAGACGCTACGGTATACCCCAGATGGTACGCAAGCACGCTCGTTTTTAAAATCGACATTGGCCTCAACGCCCGGGATCACTGCGTTCGTCACTAAGCTGATAAAGTTTGTTTCACCTTCAGGCGGCACGTGTAGAACAGTCATCGATATGTGTATTTCGGCTAAGGAAACGCCCCATTTACCGCGTAAATTTACACTTTGTGGCAAGTGTGTGGTATATTGCGTCGTCCTGTTATTAGGGTAGTACTTCATGCTGCTATTGCTGGGTAAAACTACAAAAAACTCGGTGTCGCTCATAGCGCCTACTTTTTCTTTGCCCACCTTTGGACTCTAGATAGCTCGGGTTCGTAAAAAATGCCGTCAATCTCCTCGTCGTTGAGATCATGCAGAACGTACACGATAGGTCGGCTGCTCACGGATATACGATGTATCTTAAACAGCTCACTGCTCCAGCCGCTCTCGTATCCTTTAGCAAAGGCAGCCTTCGCGCTACTGATGCGGACAATATCGCCCAGCTTATATTTAGGAGGTGACCGCTGTACAGGATGCTGTTGTTTATATCGCCGTATTAGATTATCGCGCGCTTTGGCAGATGTAAGCAACGTCACAGATGCGGGCGTCATTCTAATGCCACTATGTATCGTACGATTGTATGCGGACACTATATTCTGCAAAACGTCGATATAACGTTTTTGGCGCGAATACGTGAAGTATCGCCACATTCTTTCTTTCAACGTTCGATTGAAGCGCTCTACAACAGCTGCTTTTACGTCAGGGTTGCGGCTCGCCCGAAACTGAATATTATGCTTCTGTAAGAAAGTCTGAAAAACTGACCCTGTAAATTCCCGACCCTTGTCCGATTGTAGGCAAACGGGAGATCGGCCGTTTGTGCTTTTTAGCGAGAGGATACGAGCCAGAGCGTTAGCCGCTCTTAACGAGTAAGGCCACTGTAACGGCCCAAAAAAAAAGGTTTTTTCACTAATTTTTTGCTCCCGAAATTGAAGGTATTTGAAAAAAAACTTTTAATGGTGTTATCGGGCATACGTTAAACTTTATTATAAAATTTTTTTACAGTAAAAAAAAAAACAAAATGGCGGTTCCACAGCTATCTTCCCGGGACATGTTTTGCTTCCAGGGCTCCGCGGCACGCAGCACCACTGGTGCACTTTTGAATCTAGAACAAAAAAAAAAAAAAACCATTAATCTAGAGGGCTATAGCTAGAGAATGTCGATCGGATTTTAAAAAGAATAAATTTTTGTGGATTTGGCGTGCGTTTGAAAAAAAAATTGATTTTTGACGAAAAAAACGGCAAGTTTTTTGTTAATATAAAATCAATAAATAAAGTTCTTGAAAATTCCGATCGACATTCTCAAGATAATGTAAATGTTCACATCTGGTTAAAATTTCAAGTAAAAAAAATGAAAATTGTTCGAGTTATGCTGCGTGCCATTTTGAAAAACCATGTTTCGAGAAAAACGCGTTTAAAGTTTTGCGAATAGTTTTTTATTGGAAAAAATTAAAAAAAGAAGTTAAAAAAAATTTTTACCGTTAGTCTGCAATCCCAGCACCATACTGGGTCCTTCGATAGCCAAATTTTCGTCTTTTTCGTCTTTCCTGGTTGATTTTTGGAGCGCGCGCGCACTTTTGGCCGCGTCGCTCAGAGATGTCTCCGCGTGCGTGATGCATTTGGCGTCGGCTTCGATGCAGAAATTATATAACTGTACACCAATTTCCACCTCCAACATCTTGAATATTTGCAAGACGTTGGTAAGGCCGCCATTGAATATGCAAACAGCGATATCCGTCGCAATATCTAGTACAGTTTTTCCGCTTGAGGATGATTTGGGGGCCAAACTCCAAACGGTAGCGTTGAAACTTTCGTTATTGTTTTGAGTATAGGCCCCCAAGCAACGCTCCAGCAACTCGTCCCGGCTCAATTCCATGTAGATGGGTTTGATGGCTTGATAAACCTCCTCACTCATTGGCTGATTGTGATGATACGCATCCAAGGCATTTTCTGCTTTCGCTTTCTTCCAACTGCACCAATTCTCCGAACATTTTTCGTGCTGAGGCCTTTCATCCGTTGACATTTTGTGAAAAAGGGTTGCCCAGATCTCATTTTTCATATTTTTAATGGAATCGGAATTTCGACGGATTGCTAAGCCGTAATAAATGCTTAGTTCGTCAATCAATTTGGCAGTGAGTTTTCCTCTTCCCTCGAGACCTTTTGTTCCTTTTTTTAAGTTTCTCAATCGAGTGCCCATTCTTTTTTGCACGTGATCTATGCACTCTTTTTTTTTAACATCAACATTTTCATAAGGCTTCGAATCCACGATGCCTTTGAAAGTTTTGGAATCGCCATCTCCGATATAATTGCAGTCGTTTCGGAGCAAGTTTTGACACGCTTGGCGGCGACCTTCATTTCCTAAGGACAACAAATGTTTTTTCGCACAGGACCTTTTTTTTCTTATTCTAGAGGGTTTAAACTATTTTTTAAGCCAATAAAAAAAAATCGATTTTTCAAAAAATTTACAGTGGCCTTACCCCTTAAAGCAGTCTTGTCGTACAACGGTTCAACCCACGCGTACTTACTGAGCACATCTATGACCACAAGAAGATAGGTATAGCCATCGTTATAACTTTTGAGTGAACGAAGGTCTACAAGATCAGCCTCCCAAACATCGTCAATGTTCTGCACATTGTAGATGCGCCGGGGAAATCGCCGGCGTATCGCTCTATGCCGTGTGAAAGCATCCTGTGCTTCGAGCCACTGTATCGTTTTTTATGGGGAGATTTTCTTTTTACGACCTACGCGTAACAGTTTAGTGGCACCGGAAAAAGACGCCTCATTTGAAGGATCAAAGTAAATTTTTTCAAGTGTTTTCATACTGACAGTTTGAGAGAGGACCAGGTGAGTCGCCTTCTCTTACCCCTCCCGCTCTGCGCGGCTAATTTGTTGCTCTCGCTACCGCTGTAGAACTCGGAATGACTGGTATCGCTAATGTCCTCGTCGTCACCGTCGTCATCAACGTCGGTGGTGCTGTTACCGTGGGGTGAGCGTAATGTTGAATTGGCTTGCGTTTCCAGCCATAGTTCGTCATTTCCGACAAATTCACGAGGTGCCTGTATAGTCCTTAAAAAATTTGCAAAGACTCTACGGCCCGTCGGTTTGGCCATCTTTCTCGCACGCATTGCGTCATTCACAAGATCAACAATATTTGAATGTTTGATTGTTTCTCCATTGACAGAAACCACGCCGGCTGCATCCCAAGAAAAATCTGAGGACGGCGCATCATGTAGGCGTCGCAATAAGAGTTTCGCTTTACTGCGGAATTTCGCAGGTACACTCTCAACGATAATGGAATCGTTCATTCGTGTTTCTGCTGCTACTGATGCTGATCTTTCCGTGGGGTGTGTGTCTTTTTTTTGTTCCTTCACAAGATCATGATACAGCTGTGCTCGTTCGCCATCGACGAAATGTAGATAACGCTGTAATACGCGCAAATACGCTAGCCATTTTTCTCGCTCGTCGCCATACTCGTTAGATTTCAAAATTTCGCTCATCTCCATATCAAGACGATTCAGAGTCGCCGTAATTGTTTTCTCCGCTTGGCTCATCGGTCGTGCCTCACTATCGCTGACGCTGCGTTTTTGGGAATCTAGTTGTAATAGACACTCCTCGGACACCAGAACCATTTTCCTGGCATGCTCTATTATTTGACAATTAGATTTGACAATATAGTACCGAGGATTGGGGCAAGCAGCAGGGGTAAAAATCCGCCGCTTTGAATGACAAATTTCTTCTTACTTTTCCAGCAGCCTCTATTTGCCGCTAAGCGCCTGAGAAGAGGCACGTGGCGGCGCAATTTTTTCCGCTGGTTGGCTTTGAGAGGAATATTACCGCGAAGAACGTTTAAAGCGCACTCGCAAATGCAGCGTATTATACAAGAATCCGCTTTCCGCAAAATAGCCTCACGCTGTTCTTTGGTGAGATATTGAAGAGCGTTCAATATCGCAACGCTCTTCTTGCAAAGAGACGATCCGCTGCGTGCCATCACAGGCGTAGAACTGGCAATTCTCCATATGTGTCACCGCTTTTTAATTTCTTTCGCGGTACGTAAACGAAATGGCGTGTATCATCAGGGAAAATACATGTGCGGTATCGGCAATTATCGGGTGTTGATCGCTTCAGATCTAGTAACAAATAACCGTGCGGTTTAGATGTTGCGTCGTAATAAGCCTCCTGTAGAAATCGTGGATTTTCGGGACATATTTGGCGCGCCAAGTGCTGTATTTGAGCGCGATCGCGAGGGTTTTTGAAGATAACGATATAATTAGCATTCAAAGAGATGTCCCGCTGGCCTTGGCCCTGATGAAACAAATTTTGCGTTATAAAAATAACGCTCAAGTTCTTATGATGACTGCCTTTGGTGAATAGATCGACAACGGCATTGCTCGATGCTTCACGCATTAGATCATCGATAATTAAGAGCTTCACGCGGGGGTCGTTTGAGTAATCGGCAGTCTGGGGTAATCCTTCGCGAAATTCTATAGCATCACCGTACCCCGTATATGCTGTCTGCCACTCGGAATAATAAAATATTATTCTCTCGAAACGTTCGCTGTTCATACGCGTGATACATTTCAGAAATTTTTTAACAAAATACGTTTTACCGCAGCCTGTCAGCCCGCAGATCATAGAAGTCCAGGGATGTTGCCACCTCGTGTCCATAGCAGTAAATGAGGAAATTTAGGCTCAGTGCAATATTAAATAAAATTTTCGGGTTTTTACGTAAAAAATATATTTCCAGTATATTTTACAAATGGCGATAACCGTAGGGAAGCGATCCATACCGGCCGTCACGTCTTCGCTTAATGCTCGACGGCTTGCACGTTTTTGTCTCACCTCGCGTGACAACATGGTGAAGTTCTGTACGTCTAATGGCGTCGTATCTCAGTACAATAGGATCCTCTCGCTCGTCCACGATGAAGGATCGTACGGACTCATAGTTTATTAACGCATTGTTTGCAAAATTAAGCGTGATATCCTTAACTTTGCAAACCTCGCTCTCTGTCCCGTCAGGCGCACGCACTATGAACGCATAAAATTTAGGGCCGCCGGAAATGAAACTTCTTATGTAGCTGCCCTCGCCATAGGTGGTTAGCTCGTTAGTTAAATCGCCAAGCAACTGGCCTATCGTGGGCTCGTAGGCTTCAGATTGTTCTCTCGTTACATAAATTACGGAGTCGGTATCGCAGTACAACGCACGTCTTCCCAGACGTTCCAGGTAACCATACAGTTTTAAACGCGCTTGTGCTGTGGTGTATGCAGCTATTACGGCGTTAGCTATACTTGAGGGTACCACAGCCTCATCGGTTTTAATATAATTGACGTAAAGAATTTCATTGTTCATCGGCAGCATACTTGTAATATCGTATTCTGGATTAGTTAATAACTCCATAAGTTTTTTGCGTGTTGATACTACAACTGTTTGCGGCAGGTTTTCGCGTTGCCCGAATTTTCCCCAGAACGAATTCAGACATAGTTTGGCGACTCAGCGTAGGCCGGGGTTTTTGGTTATCGACTGACGATTCAAACGAACCCCCTCTGATTGTTCAAAGCCAGCGATATAACGCTCCTGGGCTGATTCATCGCCCAAACAGTTCTCAGGCCAGCCGCTCGCCTCCTGCTTGATCTTCAAAAAGGTGTTAATGGACTCGACGAATAAACCTCCCGATTGCGTGTCATGACTGAATTGCGTTACTTCGTATTGCCAGATTTCGGCAATGTGGAGTATCGTGTAACCGCATGAGACGGCTTTTCGCAATTCATCGGCAACCCAGGTACCCTCGAACACACGCTCGTCCGGATCGTCATGCATACACTCTTCCTCGTTCATCATCTCGCTGCATGTGCGGCACAGAGAGAACAACAGTCGCTGATGCATACGCACAGGCAAAACAGGGTGGTAGAGATCGCGTGGTGGTAGAACGGTACATTTCACCAGGCCTTCGACACGCGCTAGATCACTAGTGGGTCCTGTCAGCTCTACGCATTCGTCGCCTATATAAACTTTCGGAAGTCCGATAGCGTATTTACCAAATTTGCAAATATACGGGTACAGAGAGCAGACGTCTACGTAGCGTATGCGCTCCATCTCTTTAACATCGTAGAGCGTCACCATATTCTCCGTGCGACCACCGAAGAAAGCGTCACGAGGGTTTAAGGGTTCCGCAGCCGTCAACGGATGATCCCGTATGAGCCCGCGAATTTCGGCACTAGTTTCCAAAAGCCTGTCCCACTCGCATTCCCAGATTTCCGTTAACTGATAACCTCCCGAGCGAATTCTATTAGCTATAGCAAGAGTTCTTTCTAACCGCTCGTCCATTGATATATCACCGCGTTGTTTACAGTCTCTATTGAGGGAGAAGCATTGAGGGCAACCGTGCCAATAGCAACCATGAAATTGTAATACGTACGCGGTATTCCCTGTTTCATAATAGCCGTCGACTTGTAAATTTTGAGGTAGTCTAAATTCGCGCGAACGGCCGGCGTGTATAACACGCTTTCCGAGGGTGTGCTCCATCCATACAAACCATGAAATTGCCTTTTTTGATTGGGTATGCACCCACCTATAGCCGCCCAACGGTATAATACCGATCGTATTGTCTTTGAGGAAATTTTTCCGAAAGACACTGAAGCAGGCCGAGGCTGTCGTTGTGCTCTCGTCAAACGGACAAACTCGGCCGTTGGCTATAAACATGTCACGAAAAGCCATACACGCGCGTCTCAAGATCGTGACGTCGTCCGTGCAATAGCTTACGAGTTCCTTCGAAAAGTCAAACACGTAGTCTCTGCCTTTAGACTCGTGATACCAGGCTAAGAATTTTTCGCGCTCTGCGGGGCGCATCGTGTCGGGAGAATAATACTCCACGGCTGGTAGGGGACCCACATAATTTTGATTTTCCGGTCTGTTAAACAAATGAGGGAAAACACCTTTAACGATAGCGCCTGTGAGACCGAAGGCTTTAGGAAGCGCACTGAGAGGCATGTGAAAATAGTTTAGGCTGTCGAGAAAAACAAGTTTTTCAACACGCATCGAAATGATTTTCGTACCGTTCATAATTATACTCGGCAGTTGGACCTTTTTTTCTTCAATTAAATAGCGCAAAATGAACTGCGCGTCAATGCCACCGGCATTATGAGCAATCCAGATAGTACGCGAAAAATGCTCGACACGCTGCATAGCAAGTTCGACCAATTGTCCCACAGGCTGCTGTCGAAATACATACTGTCGAGAGTCGCAATACTCGCATGGCTCTGTCATCGAATCACGAGTGCAACAATACGTGCAAACTCGTTGAACTACGCACAAGTTGGGCTCGTGTAGAAAAGTATTCGCATCGCCTGGTACCTGTGTGCATTGCTGAGTCTCAAAATCATAGAATAAAAAAAGTATTTTCCCCGTGCTTTGACCGCCGCGAATAGGCTTCATAAAGCACATGTGATTATTGGGTCGATCCGCTCTGCATGCTTTACAAAAGGCCACGCCGCAAATGTGTTTTCGTCTTTTATCGAGAGGCCTGACAATTTTCAGGCATTCGCGGCACCGCCTGAGCGAGACACACACGCTGTTTGATTTGCGTTTTCTGTACTGTTTAACAATTAACTGATTTTCGAAACATTGCAGCCCGTAAAAATCGCGCGCGCACGCTTCGCATCGAATAGCTGCATTTACTTCGGGATCGCACGGTGGTGACGTCATGCAGCGAGGACACTTTTTTTTTAAACATCTATGGCCAAATCTGCGGTATTGCGAATTACACGAGGAGCAAAAATCGCGACTTCCCACGGCGCCTCGTTAATTTAATATCGGCTGATAATGATGCGAACGCTCGTAATATAAAATGTGCAGCGTGTGTTCGATTTTGCCAAAAGTATTTGAGACTTGCTGCGAGCCGTCGAACAAAGGTGCATCCCCCCGCCCGAACGTCAGAAATTCATAAACTACTATGGCAATACCGTGCTGCGCGAGATAATTCTGGTAGAGAGCAATCTCACGGACCCCGCAGCCGTTTGGCGGTACTATAACTCCCGCTGCATTCGTTAATTCAAGAGCAGCATTTTTCTGCAATGAGCCGTTAGTCTGCCTCATGCGTTGCCAGTTTGCGTGTAAACTACCTGAGCGTATTTCACCCCGTTCGGCATACGCGCGCGCCGCCGTCAGTGACCGTGGTAAACACAGAGTATCGCTATTGCGTATTGTGAGAATGGATTTTTTTGCTACTCCCTCATGCGTTAAGCGCTTTCTGCCGCTGCCCTCAACACCCCTGACAATGCTGGCTTTGATTATACACGCATCGTCAATATTCAATGATGCAGCACTCTGAGCAACGCTCATTATTAACTGCCAAATACCATCGGACGCGCAATCTCTAACGGGCCGAAACGAGAGCCAAACGGGGCCGTGCGGTAAACAGCTCGAGGCAAACGATATACCTATGTAATCGCCAGCCTCGGAAGCCGCTGTGATATACGTCAAAAGGTCACGAAACGCTCCTTCCAACCATGGTAATAAATGGCCACCAGGCGGGGGTTGACGAATGCGTCCGGTGATTTCTCGGCCTCGTAGTTTAAAACGCTTGAAGTACCGACGAGCCTCCTCGATTATCTCAATACGCGCGCCTGGTGGCTGTACATCGTCGAAGGACTCATCACGCTGCCGTCTACGGCCGAAACCTTCTTGTACGCCTGTAAAAAAGAGTACGAATGCTTAAAATTGCTTAACCCTGTCAATAAGTAAGCTCAAAAGGTACCTGATGTTATTGCTACTTCTAACCATGGACGTCTACAAAGCGTCTTCATCAAACAGCAGAGATACTGATGCATAACCTGCCGTAAAATATAATAGCTCACTCTCTATTTTTGCAAACAAAATCTTTCAAGTTAATATTAACTTTGCAAAACCGATAACGTATATACCGATGCGAGTAATAAAGAGGGTTCGTTTACCTGAGTCGTCGCTCGAGCTCAAAAGACGATTTAGCCAATCGTCATCAACACCATCATCATCATCATCATCGTGCGGTAGATCGTTTTCACCCTGCTGCTGTGGCGAGTCACCTCCAAAAGGCCACATCCATAGCTGGTTGTCCCTATGCTCGTATTCCTCAGCAGGGTGTTGCGCGTCGTTGACTATCTCGCGAGCCCATTGCTCCAGCATGATGCTGCCTCTCTCACTTGCAACCTGATCGGCGTCGTCGTCGTCGTCGTCGTCGTCATCGTCGTCGTCGTCGTCGTCGTCGTCGTCGTCGTCGTCGTCGTCGTCGTCGCCGTCGTCGTTGCCACGCCCGGGGTTATTCTCGTTAAAACGAGGATTCAAAGCTGCATGCCTTTTATTATTATTAATGCCTGATAAAAACGTATTGTTAATGTATGATAATGGGTTATTATTATTAATACTTACACTCGTTACTACCGGAAAATATTTCGGACGGGTGCCCCATACTGGATGTAGACGGGCGGGCAAGGGTCTCAGCGTCACTGAAACGAGATTGCTCGGCGGAAATATCCGCAAACACATCTACTTGACTTAGAACCGGCTGCTGTAGTGCCCCTTCTTCTTCTTCTTCAACATCTGATATGGGGGATAGCTGAAGGTAATCAGGAAGTCTATGAACAGTCTCCTCGTTGCTGGTCGCGGGGCGTAGATCAGGACCCATAAGCATTTCAGAGTCGGTGCAATTATTGCGCGATGGTCCTTCAATCACGGGATCTAAATGATCGCCATGCCGGCTTTCATCATCTCGCGCTGTTTCTTCCTCCACGGCTTGCGCCCCCTCGGCGAGTGCAGCTTCTTCATCGGAGCTCGCTTCATAGAGTCGGCGATAATCTGCGGGTACTTCTGCATTACCACGATATCACACTTAAAAAAAGATGCTCGCACGCTACGGAGCACAACTTACCATTTATTTCATTGATGAGATTACGTGTGCATGAAGTAGCCTCGAGATTTCTGTGTTGTAATTCTTCAAACACACATAAGAGAACCCTGTAGCCTCTAAACAGACCTCTGTTATAGGCCGTCACAAGGGCTCGCAGCGGAGACCACCATAACACATATTTCAAACGAGTTATGAGAGAATTTTCCGGTAAATAGCGCAATTCGGTGCACCAGTTATTATTACATCTTCGGCGAAGTTGTGCATTCCGCGTTTTGTCCAAGCGAAGAAGATCTAAAATGCACGTACGTATATTACGGCGATCCATAGCTGCTCCTGAGAAATGTATCGAACGCCGTCTAGATCACTACTGACAGCTTTTATTAATTGTTCAAATGCTCGCGTTGTCACGAACAATGTGTGTGTGTGTGTGTGTATGTTTTATCACTCATACATGTATCACATTCGGAGACAATAGCCTTTTTGAAAATCTCGAGATTTATTGATCCGAGCGTGTAAACCGATATTTCGCGTAGCTGCATTTTTGCTGACGCGCGAACATTCCTGAAAGTATCTTCATCAACGTCTCCGTCGAGCGTTTATTGCCGGAGAAGTTTCATGTTAAATCAAATCCAGAAAAATCATAGTCGAATTCAAATTCAACGTTCTCTAAGAGCCTGCGTTCTCTATTTAAAAAAGATAGAACGAGTATAAGTATGCTATGCTATATACAGGCTATCCCTCAGCTGAGATGTTCTCGAGGATGTAGGCTGAAATTCTGAATAAGCTGATATAAGGATGTATGGGGGTAACGTCAGTGAGTGCCGCGCGGGCGCGTGTGCAGTAGCAAGCGGTCCGGTGCCGCACACACGTATGCTCGTGCTCGTCGGTGTGCGCGCTCCATAGCAGGTACGAATATCCGCACAAAAAGGAGAGGCCGAGAATACGGCTTCTCCATTGCGTGCCTCTACACGGGCGTAAGCATGTAGTAGCAAGAGGCCCGTTGCCACGACACACGTATACTCGTGCCCGTCGGTGTGCGCGCTCTATAGTAGGTACGAATATCCGCACAAAAAGGAGAGGCCGAGAATACGGCTTCTCCATTGCGAGCCACTACGCGGGCGTATGCATGTAGTAGCAAGAGGCCCGATTCCGCGACACACGTATGCTCGTGCCCGTCGGTGTGCACGCTCTATAGTAGGTACGAATCTCCGCACAAAGAGGAGAGGCCGAGAATACGGCTTCTCCCGTGCGGGCTGCTACGAGGGCGCGTGTGTGTGTGTGGGCCGGCAAGCGGTCCGATGCTCGTGTCCGCCGGTGTGCGCGCTGTATAGTAAGCAGGAATATCCGCACAAAGAGGAGAGGCCGAGAATACAGCTTCTCCCTTGCGGGCGCGTGTGTGTGTGTGTGTGTGTGTGCGTGAGCCTGCAAGCGGCCCGATGCCATGGCACACGTATGCTCGTGTCCGTCGGTGTGCGCGCTCTATAGCGGGTACGAATAACTGCACAAAGAGGGGAGACCGAGAATACGGTTTCTCCCTTGCGGGTTGCTGCGCAAAAGATTTTGACAGTTATCAGCATAATTCGCGAACTCGTGCGGTGAGCTCATTGCTTAGCTTGCATCTATGCTATCTAAACTCCGTGCTCGCCATCGGAAGAGCTCATCGTAGAACGATCGCGCTCAACGTCGGGTGAGCTCATCGTAGAACGATGCATCGGCTACCTCGCACGCGTGCAATTATGCTGACCTGTCAAAATCTGCAAAAGATGCTCTTCATACGACGAGCAGCTTCAGTTGCTCTTCAGACTCCGTCGCGTGCGTCTCGTCTTCTTCTTTTACACCAGTTCGCCAAAAATGTACTCCGAGTGCCTCGAGCTCCCTGTGGCGCCGTTCGCTTGCCGTGTTTCCCGCGTCGACGGTTTGGCCGTATATATACGCACAGTGGCGACGGGCGAAACGCACGAGTGGTTGCATGAAGCCCTGTACGCGTTTTACGTGCAGCGTCGGGCAGGAGTACGTCTCCCGTTCGACGATGTTGCGCCGGGTGCGTCGTGCGTGATAATCCCCGCGGGCGGCTGTGACGTACTCCGCGGGAACATAGTGTCGTGCGACTCCGAGGGATACAGTGAAGTTTTTTTCGTGGATGAGGGGTACAGCGGGTACGTAGACGCGGACTCGCTGTATACCCCCGCGCCCTTTTGCGCGTTTGTTGCGGGCCTCGTGGTTCAGTGCACGGTTTCGGGGATCGCGCATCTTGAAACCATCCCCTTCGTCTCGGACCTGCTCGCGGACCTCGTAGAGAACCGCATCGTCGTGGCTGTGGCCGAAAGCGCCACCCCCCTCCCCCGTGTACGCATGTACAACGGGGTCGACGTCGCGACGCACAGTAGGAGAAAAGCCCAAAAACCTGGCCAAAACCTCAAATGACCTTTGACGGGAATGAAAATTGGCTTACAGGGGTTTTCAAGGTCGCTGATTACGAATCTGAAAGCCAAATTATCGTAAACAAAATGGCCGATCCAATATGGCTGACATGAATGTTAAAAAGTTGCCAGATGTCGACAAAAATTGGTATTTACGGGCTTTCAAGGTCGCTGATTACGAATCCGCAAGCCAAATTATCGTAAAAAAAATGGCCGATCCAATATGGCCGACATGAACGTTAAAAAGTTACCAGATGTTGACAAAAATTGGTATATACGGGTTTTCAAGGTCACTGATTACCAATCCGATATCTATTGTTTATAACTTGCAACAAAGAGCTTACAGCAAATTGTTATAAACAAAATGGCCGAGTATCCTGCTAAATAGATAAATTAATATATTTAAAAAAATCATCATAATAAAATAAACGTGAACAGTGTATTCTACGCAATTATTATTTTTATTTCCAAAATACATACGGAACGTTTCAAAAATATAAAATTTTATTCTTAATCAAAATCGTAATCGGAGTCGGAGTCGGAGTCAGAATCATTATCCGAGTTTGTATCTATTACAACTCCCGGCACGGCTTCAATCTCGGCGCAAAATTCGTCTGCTGCAGCAGTCACTTTAGGAGCGATCAACATCGCTACAGCTTCCGGCGACAAACTCTTCAGCTTCTTCTGTGGTAGTCTTCTGACACTTGAAATGTACGGATCAGAAGTAACTAAGAGCCGATGAAAAACATCTTCCATAGTTTTAACCCTGGAACTTTTTCGCGCAAAATCTTCTCGATATCGTTTGATGTCTTTGTTTCGAGCTTCCTGAGCATCTTCGGATAATTGGCCGATTGGTAATAGAGCATGAGTTATTATCACTGGACCATGAATTAATAGTTTGTGCACCGAAGTAGGCATGGAGTACCAAGGGTATAATGCAACGGTCTTTCTTGCCGTTTCAATAGCATACTGTTCAAATCTTTCACAGTTTATCTCGTGGCCACACGATATAACTTGTAGGATTACGTACAAGCGTTTAATAACTTCTTCGTTGACCCCCGTTATCGCAGCGGAAACCGTCGAATTTTCAAAGAATCGCCGAGCTGTGTTGCCATCATTGCTGCTGCCGTATCCAGGCTTTGGGCGATCGATATTTAGACCCAATTGCTTCTTGAATCCTTCTTGAATGGCCCTCTTGCGTTCCTGGGTAATTTTTTTTTCTTCGGCACTTCGAGCTTGCCATTTTTTAATGCCGAGTTTGTAAGACACGTGTAAGCAATACTCGAAGCACCGTATCCACGCATGCAGCGTCGACAATCCGAACTTCAAATTTGTTTCATTGATTTCCCTTTGCAATACAGTGTCGATGGCATTAAAATCGTTGCTGGTTGCTCCACACAAATAGCACCGTTGAGCAGATTTCGTCAATGATACAGCGTTGCAAACTTTACCATCTATCATGGTGAACAACAACTTGTACATTACGGAGATTTCTTTTCCATCTATTACACTTTCGAATGGACGAAGTGACTTTATTTGTTCTTCAACAATTTGGACTTCATTAAGTGTTGACTCTGTGTCTTCGCGTAGAAACAGTAGTCTAAGCGGTCTACAAAATCGTGGAGACGAGGGTCTGGCGTTCTTCCAAACAACTATTTCTTCCTTCGATTGTTGATCATAACACACGAGTTGTAATGGCACGACTGAAGTAAAGAATACATGCGCATCAGATTTGCTGTCATCACTGAACGTCTGCTTATATTCACTTTGCCCAGAACTTCCATCGCAACCCCACTTGCAAATCAAGTCCATTTTACGAACATTATCTGGAGTCAATCTTTGAATGAGTACATTTTGGACGAGTAAAATACGTTCAACTGTATGATCTAATAGTGCCTGTAGTTGGACTTCTGCACTACTCTCTGTAATCCTGATTGCATCACGTGGTGGATAACAACGCTTTTTTGCTTTCATCACTATTTCGTAAGACGGATATAGCTTACAGTTATTTTCCTTCCCTAATCTTCTCATTCCCTGGTAAGTACTCTTGGAGAATTTATATTCAATCATAGCGGAAAGTGCAGCCTCTTCGGATAAAGTAATTTCATCCGTTGCTGAGTAAGCTTTACGATACTTGGAAGCTCTTAAAGGACTCGTCATTGTTACGTCCTTAATAACTTTTGCGGCGTCGGATTGTCCTGAAGAGCGAAGGCTCATCTGAGTAGCGTATGCTAACTCGACCGAGTTGAACGATGTACGAATATCTTGGGTCTTCCTTCGTTTAGATCTTTCACTGGACATTGTAAACTCAAGGGACGGGCGGCCGCCCGTATTACCCGGGCTTGTTACTACAGTGTCTGTAGGTGCGGCAAAACATACCTGCTTGCTAAGCCATTCACCGTTATTCTTGAAAAATACGCAGGATTTTCTGTGAGCTTGTTGCCACCTCGTTCTCATTTGATTGAAAAGTATCGAAAAAGTCTGTTTCGAGTCCTCAGGCACTACAACTGTACGTCCGGTGTCCTTGGAAATTTTTTCTACCATAAATTCGATCAAGGAAGCGAATTTATCGGATAAATGCTCGCTGATTATCAGAAATACTTCTTTCCTTGTCAGCACCAATTCTTTGTAACCGGATCCTGTAATAAAGACATAAAATTGTAGAAAATTGGTGTTAAAGGAAAAGATAAAATTTTCAATTAATACAAAAACTTGAACAATGTACATTATTTTACCAAATAAATAACCGCAATAATTGAAATAAGTTTAAGAAAATTAGACAGAAAATATTGACATGGATTTGGTTAAAAGAAAGCTTTGCTTACTATATAATATATATATATTCAAATATTTTATTTGAATGTTATAACATTTCATTCATATTTAAGAAATTTTTATGTGGTTGATTTTAATATGTATATATATATATATGCATACGTATATATCATAATTAAATCACAGAAAATTTATATATATATATATATATACTGTTACGTCCTGGAGATTCGTCTCGATACTTTGCCCCATAATATTATGCGGGATTTAATGAATAATTAACGTAATAAATTACGTTAATAAAATAATTATTCGAAGAGACGAACCGCTCGCGGTCCGTCTCACCTAGAGATAAGAAAACACAAGTCAGCAGCAACTAACGCCGTGAGACGGGTCGCCGTGAGAAAATGCTGAATGCATCAAACGCAGACCATGGGAACCTCGGCCTAAGCATTTTCGACAGACTCCGACAAGACAGTCGAAGTCAGTAAGAGAAATGCAAAAGGGCAGTCAGTCTTTCTTCGCGAGTCAAACCCATCGGTTCTCCTCCGGTTTTGGTCGCTCTGACGAACAATCTAAAATCCAAGCTCATCAACTAAATAGTACCACATTTATTTCGTTACTTTTGAATATAATTTTATTGTTTTAAATATTTATCGCGCGGAGTTCTGTTTTTATTTCACCCGCGCGAATATATCCGCGAACAACGGTTCCACCCGTTATTCTCCACTCGTCTCTCTCCAATCGCCATCGGCTATATACCGGGTGGCCCGAGAACGAGGGATCTCCAAACCAGGTTGACCGCGGCGCAGATATCACCACTCGTCACGTATACCTTAAGCACCAGTCCGAAAAGGTAAGTGGGTTTTATTCAAGTTATTAACTCAAAAGGATTCGTCTGTCACCCGACATCGCTTCAATCCCCGGTCTCTCCTAGCTGACCGAAACTGAAGCGTCGTTTACGACCACGGTAAGAACAAATAATACCGGGACGTAACATATTTTTGGTGGCAGCGGTGGGATCTGGTGTCGATTGACCGGCGAAATCCTCAAGTGAAAACCCTGTTCAAGTGAAAAAGCGATAACAATGAATAAAATGAGTGAAAATAACGGAAACGGTGCCCTTAGCTCGAACGCGCTTACGGAGGAAGAATTAAACGAATTGCAAACTCAATTACAAAATAAACAACGCGAGTTAATCGAAATTGAACAAATTAATAGAGCTCGCGAAGTAGAATACGAAGAGAGACTCATCGAAATTCAAGAGAGGGAACTTGCCATTCTCGGCGCAGAGAAAATATCAAATCCTGCAATTGTGCAACGCGAAAATGTAGACGAACCCAGTGATTCGCAAGACATTAATTCCGCGTTGCGACGAGAATTACGGGAACTCAGAAACGAATTGGCCGAATTGAGAACGCGAACCGAAGATACGTCAACGGAAACTCCTCCAGTTACAGAGTCTAATACGGGATTAAGTACGCACCTATCGTTCAAAGACATACTCGAAGCAGTCCCGACGTTTAGCGGCGATAATATCCCGATTCTGAAATTCACCCGTGCATGCAGAAGAGCGAAAGACATGATCTCGCCACCTCTCGAACCAACATTCACGCGTCTCCTACGTAATAGATTAAAGGGGCGCGCGTACACCGCGATCGAAGACGACACGTTTCGAACCGTCGCCGCGTTGACCGACCGCCTCAAAGATATTTTCGGAACCGCGAAATCAGTCAATCAATTCAGGGGCGAATTGGGAAACGTGGTAAAGGGCAAAACGGAACATCTCCTCGATTACATTAGCCGCGTCAAAGATCTCCATTCGGCAATTTGCGACGGCGAAACAGAATCGTCCGGGCGATTATCGCAAATGCAAAGGATAGGACTTGAAGAAGAAACGATGGAATCCTTCATCGCGGGACTCCCACCCGATTTTCGTTTACGATTAAAATTCGAAGGTTGCAGTAATTTAGCCTCGGCCTACCAAACCGCGATAAAGATCGAAAAGGAAATGGAACGCGATAAAACGCGTTTTCAAGAAGTCGTCAAAGGCGCGAAAAGTTACGCCAACGCGGCGGGTCAGGGTAAATCGAACTCTTCAAAATGCGGGCATTGTAAAAAATCCGGGCACGTCGACGAAGACTGTTGGATAGAACACCCCGATAAAAACCCACGAAAATCCGAAAACGCCGAAGGACGTCATTCGAATGGACAAAATAATAATCGGCCCAAAGGCAACGAAAAAAATCGACCAACCTGTACATATTGCAAACGTACAGGCCACACGGAGAACGTTTGCTACAAACGACTCCGCGAAACCGAGAATTCGGAAAACGCGAAGCAACCTTCGGCTTCCCAGGGTGCAAGCCGCAAGGACAGCACGAAACAGCGCCCTGTCAACCCGATACAGGCGAACGACGAGTGCGAACCGTCAACATCCGCTTAAATCGGAGTACATTCGTTCCAGTCGTAGAGTTCGAGGGTCCACAATTAAATGAAAAGACCGAGTTCCTAGTAGATTCTGGGTCGGACCCCAACTTAATAAAAACTCATGCGCTAACGGACAAAATCAAACTAAATTCGAACGATATCCTAAAACTGCAGGGAATTACTGACGAACCCGTGTACACTATCGGATCGACGATATTAGATATATTGGGAACTCCGTCGGAGTTTCATGTAGTGGAAAATTCATTCGGAATTACTCAAGACGCGATCTTGGGGGCGGAATTTTATGGATTAAATCGAGGAGCAATAGATTGGGACGCGGAAGTCGTAAAATGGAAAGACCGCGTATTACCCTTCAAAAACCGCGAAACCGTAAAAATTCCGAGCCGATCAAGTTGCGTGTATTACGTACGCGTTAAAAATACCGAAATCAAGCAAGGCTATATCCCGCGTTTAAAAACTGAAAACGGGATCTACATAGGCGAAGCTGCTGTGTCCAATATAAATGGCGTAGCGTATATGAGAGCGTTCAATACAACCGAAAACGACGTGGAGCTCACCGTATCAACGGTGACCTTAGAGGCATTTGAGCTCCTCGACGAAAAATCGGAAAAAGACGAGGATCCACGTGAATCGCCGGGCAACGAAGAAAATTCGCAAGACCCGAGCGAAAATTCGCGGGACCATCTTAGTAACGAGCGTCGTACGCTCGACCATAGAGTCCAGACGGTAAAGTCAAATCCAGCTGATAAAAATTCGGTATTGTCAAAAATAAAATCGCTGCTTCGACTTGACCATCTTAACGATGAGGAGCGAGCAAGCGTTGAAAAATCAATAATGGATGCGCACGATCTTTTTCAAATTCCTGGAGAATTTTTAAATTCAACAAATGCCATCGAGCATAAAATAATAACGACCGATGATCAACCCGTCTTTACGCGACAATATCGCTTTCCGCCAGCGCATAAGGACGAGATCACAAAACAAATCGGCGATTTGATTGACGGGAAAATAATCGAAACCTCAGATTCCCCATATAGCTCACCGTTGTGGATCGTCCCGAAAAAGGCCGATTCACAGGGGAACCCTAGATGGCGGATGGTAATCGATTATCGTAAATTAAACGAAAAAACAATCGGCGACGCCTATCCTCTTCCTAACATAACGGATATCCTCGACCAATTGGGAAGCGCGAAATACTTCTCGGTATTTGATTTGGCGAGTGGATTTCATCAAATTCCACTCCACGGGGAACACGCGCAGAAAACGGCATTTTCAACACCGTTCGGGCATTACCAATTTTCGCGAATGCCATTCGGGCTCAAAAACGCCCCAGCCACGTTTCAACGTCTGATGGACCGTGTGCTGTGTGGATTACAAGGAATCGAACTTTTTGTATACCTCGACGACATTGTTCTGTACGCGAGTTCCTTGCAAGAACACGAATCGAAATTCAAAAAACTTACTGACCGATTACGGAAGGCGTGCCTAAAACTTCAGCCAGACAAATGCGAGTTTCTGCGCAAAGAGGTTGTGTACCTGGGTCACGTTATAAGCGAAGATGGTGTCCGACCGGATCCAAAAAAATTAGTGGCGTTAAAAGATTATCCAAGGCCGACCAGTCCTACGAAAATAAAACAGTTTCTTGGCTTGGCCGGGTACTACCGCCGATTTATAAACAATTTTTCCGGTATCGCGAGACCACTCACCCAACTCTTGAAAAGGGAGACGGTTTTCAAATGGACCAATGTTCAAGAAGAAGCGTTTACCATTTTAAGAGATTCGCTTTGTAAAGAACCCGTGTTACAACACCCCGATTTTACAGCACCATTTATCATTACAACGGACGCATCAGCGACCGCGATCGGTGGTGTACTCAGCCAAGGTAAGATAGGCAGTGACCGACCGGTAGCGTACGCATCGCGAACTCTGAATAAAGCAGAGGAAAAATACCCTGTAATAGAAAAAGAATGTTTAGCGATTGTGTATTGCGTAAATTATTTCAGACCGTACGTCTACGGTAGGGAGTTTTCACTGGTGACAGACCACAAACCATTGGTTTGGCTGCACTCGGTGAAGGATCCCGCTAATCGACTGGTCGCCTGGCGTTTCAAATTGGCGAATTATCAATACAAAATTATTTACAAGCCGGGGAGGGCAAACAGTAACGCCGATGCATTGTCACGCAACCCCCCTGAGCGCAATAAATCAGTTTTCCTTGTAACACCGGTACGGACTAGAGCACATCCCGAAGTATCCGACGACGAAGACGAAATCGTCTTTCACAGCGCGAAGAAACGAAAAGTCGCGCAAGGAGAATCGGCTGACGAAGGACAGGGCGGCAGTTCGCAAAACTTCGCGACCGAACTGCCGTCGGAAAATTCTGTTAACGATGACGATTCCGAAATTAACGAAGTATCCAGCGACGAAGATTCAGTCGCACCCGATAATGTCTCAGTAAGTTCAACCGATTCTTCTACCGACTCGAGTAGATCAGGTTCACCGGAACCGGCCGAAAATTTCAGGATAATTGAAACCAGGGACACACTATCGATGCGAAAAGATAATCTAGTATTTTTCGTAACAACAAAAAACCAACCGGTAGACGACGGAGCCAAGGATTTAGCATCCGCATTGATCTTACCGATATATCAAAACCACAATCTCCTACGAGCGGGAGTAGAACGCGTCGGGAACCGCGTATTAATCGGGCTGCCAATAAAGAACGATCTGAGAGCTAACGTCGCGAGGGAAGATTTCAACGAGTCCATGGAATCTTTTCGCGATGTCATGGTTGAATTACGGCTAAAATCAGTAAGCATCGCGAAAACAAACGTTTTGGACAATATTCCCTGGGCAGACACGCTGTCAATGGTAGAAAGCCACGTTAACGACCTACCAATACAACTCACGATTTGCGATCAACTCGTACGCGTCCCTCCCCCGGAAGAAAGAAGAGACATCATTGAAGAGTGCCACGATTCGATGGTTGGTGGACACAAGGGTGTCACTAAAACTTTCAAGCGAATTCGGGAAAATTACTTCTGGACAAACATGAAAGCTCAAATTCAAAAGTACGTCCAACAATGCCGTAGTTGTCAATTGAAAAAACTCGTCCGAGTCAAAACGAGGCAACCGATGCGGATAACGGACACCCCGGGCAGTGCCTTCGACAAAATTGCGATGGACATCCTGGGCCCGTTCCCCGCTACTCGTAAAGGCAACACGAACATCCTAACGATACAAGATCTTTTGACAAAATATTCGTTAGCAATCGCTTTACAGCACACGAGGGCATCGGACATCGCGGACGCCTTCGTTAAAAACTTTGTCACTCGTTTCGGTGCGCCGAGGGCAATCCTGACGGACCAAGGTACAAATTTTTGCAGTGGTCTCATGAGAGGTTTGGCCAGAAAATTCCGGATCAAACAGTACAAGACCACGTCATTTCACCCGCAGTCAAACGGATCCATCGAACGTTCACACCACGTCCTCGTCGAATACCTCAAGCACTACGTCGACAAAGAAAATGATTGGGACGAATTCCTGGAAATGGCCATGTTTTCGTACAACACCAGCCAGCACGAGGGTACGGGTTTCACACCGCACGAGCTCGTGTTTGGAAAGTTAGCAAGACAACCAGCCAAGAGCGACAGAATTGAAGAACAAGAGCCGACGTACGCAGAATACCTACGAGGACTGTTCACAAAAATCCATGGCCTCCAGGAACTCGCCGCCGAAAAATTGCGAGTGTCGAAAGAAAGATCTAAAACGTACTACGATCGAAAACAAAACATCCAAAACTTTAAAGTCGGGGACATGGTCCTCCTCCTAAAAGAACCTAAAATCGGAAAATTCTGTGATCAATACACCGATCCTTGCGAAGTTCTCGAAATCCTTACGGACTCTAATGTCAAAATTAAACATAGAGGCAAACCTAAAATAGTCCACGCGAACAAATTAAGGAAAACGAAATTATCGTAATAATACTTTTGCAGAACGTGAGGAAAATGGGAAAAGCCGACCAGAGGTTCAGTCACATGTTCGTCCTAGTCGCAACGCTTGTACTGATCGGAGTGCTGCACGAAATCGAGGGCCTCGTCGGTTACGACTGTGGAGGATCAACGCTGAACGTCACGACTTTGTCCCTAAACGACGTCAAAGAATGCAACATCCCGTTAAAAGAACCGGAACCAACGCAGACGTACATACAGCTGCTTCAATTGTCGGAATTTTCTGACACCGCAGTAGTACAATGTCGAGTCGAAATATCTCGCCTCGTGCATTATTGCGGAATGTCATCTCACAATTCATTGGTCATCAACGGTTTCCAAGAATACCTACACGAACTGGACGAGACATCTTGCCGTCGCGTACACGAAACTGGAGTTATCCGACTTGGTTATTCAGCCGAAATCCACGGACTCCGTCGCAATGACACCACAACGAGAAGCATCACGTTAGCTGGGTCGACGTCGGCGAACGGGAGATGCGAAGGAACTCAGTACAGCGACCCGTTCGGAACATGGAGCGGGGTTTTCGTACAAGCATCGGTGAAGATATCGCTGTTCAACTACCAGGCAGTGGTCAATCTGCAAGGCGGGAGGATAACACTCCAATCAGGAACGCAATGCCAATTAGCAGATGGTAACTGTATCGACATCGATGGAAACAACGTATTTTGGAAAACTACACCACCCGACACGTGCAACTTCGAGATGTACGACATTCTCTACGAAGGAATGGCCTCCAAATTCACCATAATCGAAGATAGATCGCTATTGCCCGACGTGTACACGCTCGTGACCGAACAAACCACGTTCGCGCTAGCTAAAACTTCCGAGTACCTTGTTTGCGGGTATAGGCTCATAAAAACCGAACACCCAAAATTATTCATCCTGGAAACCGAAAAGGGACAGTCATTCGCCACCAAAAGAAAAATCTCGGTGAACAATCTCGACATGTTTTCGTACATCAACTCGAAATTCATTTACGTCGAGAAACACGTCTGAAAACAAATGAAAAGCCTCTACAAGGACGTAGTTACGCAGAGGTGCAACCTCGAAAGGCAAATACTTCAAGGCGCGTTGTCAATTGCTGCGCTATTGCCCGAAAGATTTGCTCGAACCGTCATGAAGGGCCCCGGTTATATGTCAGTCATCGCGGGAGAAGTCGCGCACATTATCAAGTGCGTTCCGGTCGAGTGCAAAATAAGGCAAACCAAGGAGTGTTACCAAGAACTCCCAGTTACCTACAGGAACCAGTCGTACTACCTTTCGGCAACGTCGCGAATGCTCGTAAAATCAGCGACGCAAATAAATTGCGACCCCGTAGTTCCTGCACAGTACCAAAACGAAGGGACCTGGTACCAACTCTCGCCAAACCCGATAGAAGTTTTGCCACCACAATCTTTGGCACCACTATCGGAACCAAAATGGAAATACGCATCACCTGGAAATCTTGCCAGTAGTGGCATATATTCCGAAACCGACATCAATAAACTCCGTGAACGAATTATGTTCCCGGCCGAAAAACCGGCCTTGCTCAACAACATCGCTCGGGGAACAATTGGATACCAAGTACCAGCCGGTAGCGTATCAATTCGCGAATTTCTTGACGAAGAAATGCTCAACCACATCGCTCAGAACGCAGCAGCTAAATTTTGGAACGGCTTCATGAAGTTCGGCTCAGCTAGCGGAGGCGTCGTCGGTGTGCTTCTGGTGCTCGCAGCAATTAAATTCATAACCGACACATGCGTCCAGGGATACGCCCTCCACGCATTATACGGATGGAGCATACATCTCCTCGGAGCAATATGGAGCTCGATTACCGGACTGCTTGTCACCTTAGCGCATCGTAAAAATACGCAGCGCAACCAAGACATCGAAGCTGGGCAAGAGATGGAAGAAAAGCAACGTGAACTCACTCCGCCGCCCGAACCACCAAAGCGGACGCCCTGTCCTCAACTACCAACAGCCACGTCAACAACGAGCTTGGCTGGCGTCAACCCCGAACTCTCAGCACGGCTGTTCGCTTCTCGCATACAGAGCTGCAGCAGTGCATCCGATTTGAATAAATAAATAAATAAAAAATCGAGAAACATTTTTTTTAAGTAACATAATGTTTTTAATTTCAAAAACTCATAACGATGCGAAGTCCTCGAACTAACAAAGCGATCGAAGACGATTGTACACGCCCTCACGACCTCTGAGCCTCCGTCGGACACGTGCCACGAGAAACCTCTGAGCCAACGTAAGGACACGTCTACAGGACCACTGAGACATCGAAACGACGCAACGAAATTCGAGAACGACAACACCAACCAACAAACCAACACCTGAAGAATTAAAGAAGAAAACGCATCGAACACAAAGTTAAAGGAAAATCCGAAAAGATATATTTTTTTTTTATTTGCAAAATTAATAATTTTTCTCCGGTCGATAATCCTCGAAATGAAGGGAAATATTATAAGCGTATTAAAATAAGAAAGCAAAATCTCAAAACGAAACTCAACGAACGCTTTCCTCATCGAACGCTAAGCCCAAGCATAGCGTTCTTCTTAAAGGGGGGAGGTGTTACGTCCTGGAGATTCGTCTCGATACTTTGCCCCATAATATTATGCGGGATTTAATGAATAATTAACGTAATAAATTACGTTAATAAAATAATTATTCGAAGAGACGAACCGCTCGCGGTCCGTCTCGCCTTGAGATAAGAAAACACAAGTCAGCAGCAACTAACGCCGTGAGACGGGTCGCCGTGAGAAAATGCTGAATGCATCAAACGCAGACCATGGGAACCTCGGCCTAAGCATTTTCGACAGACTCCGACAAGACAGTCGAAGTCAGTAAGAGAAATGCAAAAGGGCAGTCAGTCTTTCTTCGCGAGTCAAACCCATCGGTTCTCCTCCGGT
The DNA here is from genome assembly GCA_951751655.1 of Ophion costatus. NCBI lineage: Eukaryota > Metazoa > Arthropoda > Insecta > Hymenoptera > Ichneumonidae > Ophion > Ophion costatus. Next base: position 16,402,750 of record OX632356.1, on the reverse strand, counting down.
TTTGGTCGCTCTGACGAACAATCTAAAATCCAAGCTCATCAACTAAATAGTACCACATTTATTTCGTTACTTTTGAATATAATTTTATTGTTTTAAATATTTATCGCGCGGAGTTCCGTTTTTATTTCACCCGCGCGAATATATCCGCGAACAACGGTTCCACCCGTTATTCTCCACTCGTCTCTCTCCAATCGCCATCGGCTATATACCGGGTGGCCCGAGAACGAGGGATCTCCAAACCAGGTTGACCGCGGCGCAGATATCACCACTCGTCACGTATACCTTAAGCACCAGTCCGAAAAGGTAAGTGGGTTTTATTCAAGTTATTAACTCAAAAGGATTCGTCTGTCACCCGACATCGCTTCAATCCCCGGTCTCTCCTAGCTGACCGAAACTGAAGCGTCGTTTACGACCACGGTAAGAACAAATAATACCGGGACGTAACAATACACATACATATATATTAAAATAATTTATTTCAAGCGTATAACAGCCGTCTTGTCCGTTATGATGCTACTTCACCCATTCTCAGGTAGATGCGCAGAGGCTGCTCAATAGTGCCGCGTGCACGCTCGGCTACCGCACGATGTGAAAAAAATCATAACGGACAAGACGCACGTTTTCCGCAGGTAACTCTTGTAAATTTCGAAAGCTTATACATTAAACTAAAGGCCGAGACTAGGAGCTTTGCAAAATGTGACAAAATATATAACTTTTCGGACCGTTGAAAATATAAGTTTTCAAAATTATTCAATTTTATTTATGCCGAAGGCTATACTACATTTCAATCATTTATACATAAACTTTAGATTCAACCGATGTAAAAACATGTTCTACATACCTCCAGAAGTCGTATCCATGTTGCAGAATTGAAATTAAACCCGTCACTTTAAAGTTATGGGTTTTTGAAGTCAGCGTTATTTTCGTCTGTTCAGCGCGTGACACGTACACTCTTCACGAACACTAACTGCCAACTGACGCTGCGGCGCAGGTATACACTTAAAGGGCTTTCCCTTCCACAATAGAATGCAGTTACTAGTCCTCTACCTGAATGACTACTCAACTGACCCTATTTCGAAAATTTATTTTTTGGGGTTTTGGCCAGGTTTTTGGGCTTTTCTCCTACTGTGCGACGGTACTCATCGCGGCGTTGAACGACGGGCCCGAACCCGTCGCTTTTTACGACGCGGGGTGGCCCGACGACGGGTTCGACGACTCGTTCGAGTCGGAGGGGTGGGAGAACGAGCCGTGACACTCGTGCTCGTGTGGGCGTGTGTGTGTGTGTGTGTGTGTGTGTGTGTGTGTTTGTTTGTTTGTGTGTGTGTGTGTGTGTGTGTGTGTGTGTGTGTGTGTGTCTGTGTGTGTGTGTGTGTGTGTGTGTGTGTGTGTGTGTGTGCGTACCCTCGGAGTTCACCATCACCAGGAGCAGCAACGGTGAGCAAAACAAACTAAAAAAATGAATTTTCAGAAAGCAAAAAAAATGGGGCCACTATGGCGAAGCCCCCACTCCGCACCCCTCTGGGGCGCGGGGGAGGGGATAAGCACGGTCATCCCCAGCAAAAAAAAGGGGCCACTATGGCGAAACCCCCACTCCGGCCATCCCCCCCTCCGCACCCCTCTGGGGCGCGGGGGAGGGGATAAGAACGGTCATCCCCACTCCATCCCCACCACCTCGGCTGCCGAGGAGTGGGGGTAGGAGTGGGGATGAGGAGTGGGGGTCGCCATAGTGGCCCCCATACTACTATCCGCAATTCAAACGTCATTGCTGAATTGGACGCACGACTGAGTGGACTGGAAAATGAACGAAAAAAGGGGCGCTCTCGTGCTGGAGCTACATAAGCCTGCTCGACGAAACTATCCGCGTCGACATGTGGACATCCGTGGCTTGGACGAGACCTGGCAAGCTGATCTCGTCGATATGTCATCATACGCGCGACAAAACTCTAAACGCAAATTTCTCCTCACCGTCATCGATACCTTCTCAAAATTCGCCTGGGCCGTGCCAATGCTGAGTAAGAGTGGTACGGATGCAGCCGCCGCAATGAAGTCGATACTCCTTAAGGGACGCATACCGCAGAACTTACACGTTGATCGGGGAAAAGAATTTTAGAATTGTGACTTTAAGGCCCTCATGAGAAAGTACAATATTCACATGTATTCAACATATAGCAACTTGAAGGCATCCATTTGCGAGCGTTTCAATCGTACATTGAAGATTAAGATGTGGATGCAATTTAATCTTCGTGATAGCTAAAGTGGATCGATATTCTTGATAATCTAGTAGCCGAATAAAATGATTCCGTACACCGCACCATTAAGATGAAACCGAGAAATGTCAACGCGGAGAATGAGAAGGAAATATTGCGGCAAGTTTTCGATAAGACTCAGGCGCCAATAAAAACACCACGGAAATTCACCATTGGCGATAAAGTGAGAATCAGCAAATTTAAGAGTGTTTTCGAAAAGGGTTACATGCCAAATTGGGCAACGGAAATATTTACGGTATCTCGTGTGAAGAAAACGCATCCGGTGACGTTCCACTTGAAGGATCATAAAGATGAACCGATCGCCGGTGGTTTCTACGAACAAGAGCTTCTCCGTGTCAAGTACCCCGATATCTATCTCATAGAAAAAAATTTAAAGAAGCGCGGTCATCGAATGTTTGTAAAATGGCTGGGTTTCGACAATGCACACAATAGTTGGATAAGTAAATCTGATTTGTAGTCGTCAATAAAAGAGGCCAAAAACATTTAGACTTTTATGACTCTCTTTCTACCCATCAACGTGGTGCGCCACAACAGGCGTTTTCTCTCCCTCCAATCCCTTCTTCCCTCCCGCCCTCGAAGAGTGTATGTGGGAAATAATGGGTACACATGGATTACAAAAGCCGGTTCCTTTACTTACAAAAGTCCATTTTTACAAAATATTTACAGCAAACAAGTTTCACATCGAGTTAATATTTACAAAAACACAGACACAATTTTCACAAGTTTTATACATCAAGGATTTACAAAAATGTACACACAATTTTACATCGCGTTTATATACGTGATAGTTTTTTACAACGGTATGCTGTAATGCCCCCATGGTAGGGTCTCAGAGGTCCCAGGTATGATATACCGCTTATCATCATGAGGACTCAGAGCAATTTTAGTCTCGCGAATGGTGTAGACCTTTAGCAACTTTGATCGAATGCACGTTTGACTACGGCCCATTTCAATGTCTTCCTTCAAGCATCGGGGATAATCGTTGAATGTGATTGTCCTAGCCACAATGCTACACTTGACACCTTTAACTTTTTTCGTCTCTTTCTTACCCTCAACACGTGTCGCATACATTTTCGATCGAAGTCCAATGAACTCGGTCATAATTGCACCATTGCATTCGTCTTTCATGAGACCGGGTACCTTCTTGTTGACAAGCGGCATATCATACCTATTGTCCACCGGATAGTCGCTCGTATCGAATTTTAAAATGTCGCGCTTCATCTCCATGTACATATCATCGCTCTCAATGTCATATATGAGACTATCCGTATCGGTATACATGATTTCACACTTATCCCGATACACAGGTACCATATACTCGTGATGAAATCCATACAAGCATGTTTTGGATATGTCGAGTATGCACATACCCACATATATCGGCTTGTTGAATTTCACCTCGAGATTGCGCAATTCCACGGCACTGAGGTTTTCCGAAAAAACACTTCGGCTGTGGAAGTTTCGCTTCGAAATCATTGCCTCTGCGCCATACCTGCCCTCCCATTTTGTTAAAAGCTTTACATCCACATGATTGCGCACATTCTGCATCGTTTTGCCAAACACCGCATTGTTCATTAATTTGGATAAATTCTTTTCAAAATCATTTTTGGCTAGCGTTCGAAACTGCGTATTTAACTCAATATATGAACGTAGCCATGGGGATTGTGTGAATTGTAGGACTCTATGGATTTTCGTGAGGCAAAGTCCATGACGTAAGC
>OX632356.1:16298765-16393765 GCA_951751655.1 Ophion costatus | reverse complement strand
GACCGGTTTCAAGAAGCTAAAACGATACCGGGGACGTTACAATATCACTCGGTGGGACCGAATGATGACCGGCAACTAGTTTTGAAGAAATATTCCTGCTGAACGGATAACACGACATTCCCAAAAAAAAAGACAACCCTCCTCGGACGACGGGCTGCCAAAAGTAAATCAGATTTACATCAGCACGAAAACGAGGCAAACGTAATGCATAAATAAATCTGGAAAACATAGGTAAGTCATTACTGAATTCTGGTAAGCGGAATAAAATTTTTTCCAAGTAAAATCCGTAAGCGTCCGATTTCGTATGAGATTGATTTTTTTCTTCGTCTTCCATGCAGGTGCTATTTGGGGAAGGTTGAGCCGGTTTCAAGAGGATTCCTATACGTCGGCTATCATGAGAAATTCGTACCTGGATGTGAAAAGTACATTATTCTTCGAAATAAAGATGTTCGTGAGATTTCGCTGAGTTAACATTTTTTTCCATAATCTTTTGTTGTCCAGGAAATGTTGACTAATAATACGCAGCAACTATTCTCGATTTGAAATAACATATGCGGTTATGAGATTTCGCAGGGTTTTTTATTTTCTTTCATCCTAACCATTGCGGGTACGATTCCGAAATCTTTTTCGCCGACTCTTTACCCAATGGCACACATGCTCTAAAATTTGTACCGAAATCGAAAATGTGTTATTAGATTTAAAAAAATGATATTCTTATTTTTTTTGCCAAAGTTCAATTTTCTCAATTCAGAAAAATGATGGTTTTGATTTTTTTTCGATAGAGCGGAAAAAATAAAAAAGTTCTTATTCGTATGTTTTTTTTTGTTTGATAAATATTCTTTCGGATAGTGTTCGTAATGAAAAATAGAAAATCCTGAACGGACGCCTAAAAAATCTCAAAAAAATCACAGACGTTCCTTTTGACTAATATTTCAAACTGGCAGATTTTGAAAAAAATATTGGAGCTGTTGAAAATAAGTGGCCCAGTTGATACAGCATGCGTCATATACAGCGTGAGGCACATAACGTGTTACAGAGCAATAGCACTCAGACTATTGATCATATCCAAAAATGCTTCAGACGAGAGTTTCAGTGTTCGAGAAGGCCGTCATACTGGACCACCCTACTTTTTATCGGTGGAGGCGCTGAAGCTACGTCAAAGTCAACTCCTTTTTTTTAATGGAACCATGTATTTTTTTCGATCACATTACCGATTTTTAGACCTTGTGTTGTAGGTCGCTGAATTCGTCTTAAAATCCGTAATACTGTCATTGACAAAAAATAGATGGTTGCGTTTAAAATAGCGGAGTTGACCTTGATGTAGCTTCAGCGCCTCCACCGATAAACACATAGGATGGTTCAGTATGACGGCCTTCTCGAATACTGAAACTTTTGTCTGAAACATTTTTGGATATGATTTTGAATAGTTTTAATGCTATTGCTCTGTACCTCTTTGTGTACCTCATCATGTACAGTACCGGAAAAATGAAACATTATTGAAATTTGAAATATCTTCGTGTCTCATTCCGTTAAAAAGTTATCACTGACAAAAGGACAACACCCCCATTTGAAGGGTATGTTTTATCCCTTCAAAATGAGGTTCCGCAGATTGAAAAAAATACGTATCGCATATACTACATCACTCTACAAACATGTCAAATTTTATATAAATCGAAAGGGGACACCCAAGACGTTTCCTTGTGAGAGAACATCGCTATAAGCAATAGTATGTTTTTCGGGGTTTCAAACCCGTGAAATAATTCAGCTAGGGCTTTAACTAGGCCCCGATTATTTTTCCCGTACCCTGTAAGGGCCCTAACATGGCACCCGAAAGGGTCCCTTTGAGGCCGCCACACTTTGTTGACGAGGGCCTGAAGAGGCGTTTGAATCAGGGCCCGACTGGTAATTTAGCCAGGGTTCTGACTAGGCCCCGATTATTTTTCCCTTACTCTGAAAGGGTGCTAAAATGGCACCCGACCAGGTCCCTTTGAGGCCGGTCACACTTTGTCGACGAGGGCCTAAAGAGGCTTATAAATCAGGGCCCAACTGGTTGCCTCAACAGAACCCAATCGAAGCCATAAAGCAACCCTATTACTGCCCTATAATGTTCAACTTTATTAGTGGATACATAGCAAGCGAGGTGTTTAGCAATAATGAAAACTATTTTCTTCAAATAAAGGATTATTTATTATTCACCTCGAAATTAGAAAATAAAAAACAGGTTCAGTTTTACAGTTTAAGTTGCATGCCCTGTAACAACCACTCCCCTGATGAATCCTTTCTGGGCCCTTTACCATTTTACTCGCTACGACTTTTTTTTAAATAAATTACCCAACCCTGTTATTTTCCTGTCGGGGCCTAGTCCGATTGTGTTGGGGACAGCCCTAGTAGGGAATCCATATTCAAACCTTCACGGGGCCCGATTTTTTTTATGGCTGCCCTCCTAATTTCTTTCACGGGAAGGAACGGAATCCTAGAAATGATAGATAGATATTTATTGCAATAATATTGTTACATTTTTTGGCAAGTGACACAATAACAATATTCGTAATTCCCAGTGAGCAGAATGGCCTGGAAATTTTACGAGGGCCTCGTCAGATACGATAAAATGTAAAGGGAGAGCCATCACTTTATGTTCATTCGGGGGTTCAACTTTTACAACTGGCACTTTAAATGAGAGCGGCGATAGGCACATAACACATCCTTTCTGTCAAGTTTATAGATCGCCCGCGCACATCATTACGCATCCATTATATATCTATGCAAACCTACAACTGTGGCACGATTAATTTTGTCTCCTCCTTTCTCCTTCTATCCCTCTCTCTCTTTATCTTTCGTCCGCAGCGGGATTGCTTTGATGTTTCCAAACGGCGGCTATTTACTATTCAACCACCCCTTAAAGCGCGATATATATCACCACGAGCTACAATCGCCCGAACCATGCACTTGTGTTCCTTGAGGACTACCGTACTAAAAAACAAGTACTCAAAGATTGTTGAAAAACACGATGATTAAAACAATCTCGATTTCTTTAGCGGTGATATACATCGTAATGCTAATTTATTTCAACGAGCATCCGATACACACAGTACTGGTAAAAAGTTTTTGATCACTTTGGATAATAGAAAAATGTTGGATCACTCTGGACAATTGCGAAATTATATTCGAATAGCATGATTCATTTCATAGAGCTATATAGTATCTCCGCAAAATAAGAAATACGAAATTATATTATTCTAATATTATTTTTCATTTATCCAAAGGAGTCAACCACTTCTGACTGGTATTTATAGATACAGGCACGGAAACATTCACATGGTTACAAATAATAAAAGAGTAATACCAATAATAATTATTAATGATAGGATTTGCGGATAATTGGTCGTTGGAATCATTTGCCATCCTTATAATCGAAATAACGCTGGCGTTATTTCTCATTGATGAGAATAAATTACTCGATCGCGAAGATATTTAATTAGGTTTCACGAGTTATTATGACTTCTATCGTTTAAATTGTAAATACATCAGGTGAGTCCTATCGTCCTGATAAAATTGCCAAATAAGTTATTTCAGAATGTTAAAAATTAATTTCGTGCACATAATTACTAAGGCATTTTCATTTACGAAAAGAGCGCGTTGCACAGTCTTATTATCGTAACAAATCCTGTCTACATGTGCAGGTAAATACAGCCAAGATGTTGTGTCGTCTATCGACGCCGTTGCAGGACTATGGCTACGTCGTTTTGAACGACGTCAAATGTATGCCTTCACTATTACTGGTATACGGCCGACAGCGTAGTTCAGTATTGAAGGCCATCGTACCTCGGACCTCTTTTTACCCCCTCGGCCAATCTACTAATAACTAACGTTAATGCGTCTCGGTGATGGCTTGAAGGTGTATGGGTGATCTAATATAAGAGTATGCAGCACTCACCTAGTCCTCGCTTTACCTTCCTTCTTTTTCTCACCTTTATTCTTTCAATCCTTTTCACGTCCCGAGGCAAAATTGCCTCGTTTTCCTCGTCGCTTGAGAAAGAACGTAGAAAAGAAAATATTCTCTCTCCCTCTCTCGCTCTCTCAGCATCGTAAAATTCTCCAGATTTTAGAGGAATCTACAGAAAAAAAAGGAAGCAATATAAGTTAGGAAGCGTAACCTTGTCATTCAGTTACGTTAATTGGTAAAAAGAAAGACTCGTGTTCCGGGTTGCACATCCAACCGAATTCGTCACAAAGAACAGACTGTCCTGAACCCTCCATTTCCGTTGTTGACCCGATATCGAAAGTTGGAAAATTTGACGTTGCGTAATTCGTATACGCCCGCTTAGCTCCACTGCCATCGTCACAAATCGATTGATTCGTTAAACGTTCACAGGCTCGACTCGGACAGCCATAATGAAGACCCTTATTGACGCCCTCGAACGTTCAAGAAATGGAAGAGAATCGGCTCCCTCGAAAAAATGGAGAAAGGTCAAGCTTCAAGTGAGGTTCCAGAGAATGATGGCCGCTCGTGAAAAATAACTTGTCAAATAATCGAATCTCATCCTTTGGTGTCTAATCTTATCTCTCAGTCACTGGCACTTGACGGCACTATGTGCAATCGATTCGTATACTATCGATCGATGTTGACGATATACCCAATTTACGTATATTGAGATGCGAGGAACGTGAAAGTACAGGTATATGGACCGATAAGTACGTCCGAGTAACGAGGGGATAGAGCACGTGTTACATACAGGTCTGGAATCTCGATGGAATTTCAGTGGGGGCGCTGACGCGACTATTGAAGCTGGAAGTATGGTGTCAGTAGTATGGAGGAGTGGTGTTTGGATCACGGGTTAGGCTACAACGCGAATGCATTGCACCGTTGTTTCTGTCGCACACAACATTCTCTCCCCCCCCCCTCTCTCTCTCTCTCTCACACTCTCACTCTCACTCTCACTCTCATTCTCACTCTCACTCTCACTCTCACTCTCTCACTATCTTCCTCCCTCCCTCCCACCCTCCGCCCTCCCTCTCTCTGTACTGTATGAGTAAGCACAGCAACTACCTGCCATTTTCGCTCCGCACAGTTTGCACTTGGCACTGTTCCTTCGTGCCCTCGGGCACTTTGTTTCAGTCTAAAAGCACGCTCCATTCTGCTTTTCACCTGCACACCCGATCAATTTTACCTGGGACTTCCATCATCGCCGAGTAATCAGGTGAAAAATTTTTCTCCGGCAACATAACTACAATCTCAGCTACACAATCTTCAAACAAGTGTGAGTGTACCATTCCTGTCATCGATCGCGACGCCAAAATCCATCGATTAGGGAATCAACCACAGCACCGCCTCGCCGCTTGCTGCTCGGCCGGTAAGGTCTATCTGCGACTTACGAACTGCTGCAACGCGCGTACTGTGTCTGAATGGAACACCGAAATACTGTCGGTACATAAGACGTAATTCGAGTACCACGTCACTACCTCGCCGTGGTGCCCTTCGCGTCCGGTGACGGTAGTAGGTTCAAAAATGGATCTGAAAGACTTTCCACCAATAATTTCGCGACGACTGGCCATCTCGCCTCAGGACACCCGACACGATATCGACCAAAACGACGATGAATCCGTATATGATGAGCCATCAACTCTCTCACTGCCTTTCACCGAAAAGGAATTAGAAAACCTGAAGATGTTTCTCAAAGCAGGAATGACATCGCTAATAGGCGAATATTTTCGACACAAAATAGTATGGAACGTAGGCAAGTAACAATGGAAGTCCTTCTTGAACACACGGATGCTGTAAATACACCCACCTCAGCCTACCTCCAACTTCTTACGCGTCTACAACCCGCAGACTCCATTAAGAGCGCGGTTAAGCACGAGGTACGGTCCGCTATCGAAACAATAGTTGCGAAATGCACTGACAAGGAACATCCCTCAGGTGTCCGCCTCCGATTTTGTTGAAACTCATATATGTGATAAAGCATAAAAAATTTTGAGACACGTATTTTTTTTTATCGGCGGAAAAACGGTTTTAAGGGGTGAAACGCGCCCTCGAAAATAGGGGTGTTTTTCGTTTTTCGTCGATAATGGTATCGTTCTCATCTCCAATGTATAGTACACGAAAAAATAAACATTGTTGCAATTTGAATTTTTTTTATATCTCATACCGTTAAAACGTTATCGACGAAAAACGAAAAACATCCCCATTTTCGAGGGTGCGTTTCACCCCTCAAAACCGATTTTCCGCCGATAAAAAAAAATACGTGTCTCAAAATTTTTGATGCTCTATCACATATATGAGTTTCAACAAAATCGGAGGCGGACACCTGAAGGATGTTCCTTTTGAGAGCTACAAAGATAGCCTAAGAGATTCTAACACTTACGCCAATGTTGCGACCTATCTGAACAAAAATCGAATAAAAGTAGCGAACGGTCCATCCGTACCCGTCCCCAAAATCAAAAACGGATATATAAGACGACTAGCGAATAAGACTGACAATTTCGCTGACTCCAATGCAACAAAGGCCGCTGTTTTCAGGGCTATCAACCCGGCTGGTGCCGGTATGAGGGTGGTTAACATAAAAAAAACACGAGACAAGGGAATTAGGGCAGAAGTCGACACAGTCGACCTCGATAAACTAAAGTAACTCACAGCTCTGAAAAAAGCGGGACTCAAGATCAGAGATGAGCGAGGCCTGCAGCCAAGGATGCTCGTCCGTTTCGTCCCAAATGATATTGGATCCGATAAACTCGCTGTTGTATCCGCTAATTAACGCAATACAACGAAACGACTGAACGGTCGAGAAAGCATTTACGAAACGGCCTTCCAGACCGTTTCGTATCCTCCTTGCGAAAGAGTCACACTTTTGCCAAAATGCAAGCGTCAAAAAGACACTTTGCGACACGTCCTGACGAAGCATCGGATGATGTTCGATCTAGGGCGAATTGCGACAATCAGAGTCGACAATTAAGAGAAGTTACCAGGGAGTAGTCAGTCCTTGGTTGGCTTTTGAATGGTTCGGTCCTAAGGTACGACCGACACACTGTAAATTCAATTATAAGACCAGCCCAGTAATAAACTTATATTCCTATTCACCGAACTTGAGTTCCAACTCCTAATTTCGCAACGATCCCAAAAATACCTATCCCGGGGTCTCGAGCCGGGGATACAACATTGGTGGCAGCGGTGGGATCTGCCGAAAAGTTCGTTCGTTGTGTGTGCACACGCACGACTACCACTCGAGCACGATAAACGAGTGACCGAGTCAACCCGTGTGCTCGAGTGAGCCAGCCCGACCGAGTCGGAAGAGGAATACAGAGGCAAGGCTACAGCCAAGCAGATCCAATCCCAGAAAACCCGGATCCCGAGGATTAACGGAAGAAGGACTCAACAATCGGAGATATCGTACCCAGAAGCAGTGTACGAAACAAAGGAACGAAGAACAGGACGATGAGCAGCTCATCAACCAGCATGCATCTTGCGATCATCCACCTGTAAGTGACGGAACATTTCATAAATAAAACTCCTCCAAAGCCAGAGAATTCGTCAATGTCGGACGAAGAAAAAGCAGACCGGTATCGATTGCCCGGGAAAGACGAACTATCGCGATCGTTAGATTCATTTTTTAACACTGTCGTCATTTACGATGGTGAAAGTGATTTAGGTCGAAAGCGTCGTAGGGAAAATCCAAGCAGAGAAAAATTAGATTTGACTCCCGTAACGGACGCGAAATATTTAAATCCGAAGCGACAACATAATCAGCCTTCGGAACACAATTCGTCAGACGCGTCGTCCAGTGCTGACGAAACATATAATCTCGTTGAAATCGAAAGAAATCGCGAATTAAATCGCCAAGATTTTACGTTATTAAATCAACGGACAGTAACAGTGGCCGAACACGACGACTATATGTCAATGAAAGAGGCTCGAATCAGCGGTCCCGAATTCGACGCCTCCAAACCGGAAGCCGTTACAGATTTTATACGAGCAAGAAAATACGCGTCGACTCGAGTCCGCGCAGAAAATGTCGCGGATTTATTACAAGCTATATTGCATCTCAAATTGCAAGGCAAGGCCGCGGCAGACCTGCGTTACAAAGACGTAGAGACGTTCGACGATTTGCTGACATTATTAAAATCACTGTACGAGGCGAAGCGAACAATCCCCGCGCACAGTAGGAGAAAAGCCCAAAAACCTGGCCAAAACCCCAAAAAATAAATTTTCGAAATAGGGTCAGTTGAGTAGTCATTCAGGTAGAGGACTAGTAACTGCATTCTATTGTGGAAGGGAAAGCCCTTTAAGTGTATACCTGCGCCGCAGCGTCAGTTGGCAGTTAGTGTTCGTGAAGAGTGTACGTGTCACGCGCTGAACAGACGAAAATAACGCTGACTTCAAAAACCCATAACTTTAAAGTGACGGGTTTAATTTCAATTCTGCAACATGGATACGACTTCTGGAGGTATGTAGAACATGTTTTTACATCGGTTGAATCTAAAGTTTATGTATAAATGATTGAAATGTAGTATAGCCTTCGGCATAAATAAAATTGAATAATTTTGAAAACTTATATTTTCAACGGTCCGAAAAGTTATATATTTTGTCACATTTTGCAAAGCTCCTAGTCTCGGCCTTTAGTTTAATGTATAAGCTTTCGAAATTTACAAGAGTTACCTGCGGAAAACGTGCGTCTTGTCCGTTATGATTTTTTTCACATCGTGCGGTAGCCGAGCGTGCACGCGGCACTATTGAGCAGCCTCTGCGCATCTACCTGAGAATGGGTGAAGTAGCATCATAACGGACAAGACGGCTGTTATACGCTTGAAATAAATTATTTCAATATATATGTATGTGTATTGTTACGTCCCGGTATTATTTGTTCTTACCGTGGTCGTAAACGACGCTTCAGTTTCGGTCAGCTAGGAGAGACCGGGGATTGAAGCGATGTCGGGTGACAGACGAATCCTTTTGAGTTAATAACTTGAATAAAACCCACTTACCTTTTCGGACTGGTGCTTAAGGTATACGTGACGAGTGGTGATATCTGCGCCGCGGTCAACCTGGTTTGGAGATCCCTCGTTCTCGGGCCACCCGGTATATAGCCGATGGCGATTGGAGAGAGACGAGTGGAGAATAACGGGTGGAACCGTTGTTCGCGGATATATTCGCGCGGGTGAAATAAAAACGGAACTCCGCGCGATAAATATTTAAAACAATAAAATTATATTCAAAAGTAACGAAATAAATGTGGTACTATTTAGTTGATGAGCTTGGATTTTAGATTGTTCGTCAGAGCGACCAAAACCGGAGGAGAACCGATGGGTTTGACTCGCGAAGAAAGACTGACTGCCCTTTTGCATTTCTCTTACTGACTTCGACTGTCTTGTCGGAGTCTGTCGAAAATGCTTAGGCCGAGGTTCCCATGGTCTGCGTTTGATGCATTCAGCATTTTCTCACGGCGACCCGTCTCACGGCGTTAGTTGCTGCTGACTTGTGTTTTCTTATCTCAAGGCGAGACGGACCGCGAGCGGTTCGTCTCTTCGAATAATTATTTTATTAACGTAATTTATTACGTTAATTATTCATTAAATCCCGCATAATATTATGGGGCAAAGTATCGAGACGAATCTCCAGGACGTAACACCTCCCCCCTTTAAGAAGAACGCTATGCTTGGGCTTAGCGTTCGATGAGGAAAGCGTTCGTTGAGTTTCGTTTTGAGATTTTGCTTTCTTATTTTAATACGCTTATAATATTTCCCTTCATTTCGAGGATTATCGACCGGAGAAAAATTATTAATTTTGCAAATAAAAAAAAAATATATCTTTTCGGATTTTCCTTTAACTTTGTGTTCGATGCGTTTTCTTCTTTAATTCTTCAGGTGTTGGTTTGTTGGTTGGTGTTGTCGTTCTCGAATTTCGTTGCGTCGTTTCGATGTCTCAGTGGTCCTGTAGACGTGTCCTTACGTTGGCTCAGAGGTTTCTCGTGGCACGTGTCCGACGGAGGCTCAGAGGTCGTGAGGGCGTGTACAATCGTCTTCGATCGCTTTGTTAGTTCGAGGACTTCGCATCGTTATGAGTTTTTGAAATTAAAAACATTATGTTACTTAAAAAAAATGTTTCTCGATTTTTTATTTATTTATTTATTCAAATCGGATGCACTGCTGCAGCTCTGTATGCGAGAAGCGAACAGCCGTGCTGAGAGTTCGGGGTTGACGCCAGCCAAGCTCGTTGTTGACGTGGCTGTTGGTAGTTGAGGACAGGGCGTCCGCTTTGGTGGTTCGGGCGGCGGAGTGAGTTCACGTTGCTTTTCTTCCATCTCTTGCCCAGCTTCGATGTCTTGGTTGCGCTGCGTATTTTTACGATGCGCTAAGGTGACAAGCAGTCCGGTAATCGAGCTCCATATTGCTCCGAGGAGATGTATGCTCCATCCGTATAATGCGTGGAGGGCGTATCCCTGGACGCATGTGTCGGTTATGAATTTAATTGCTGCGAGCACCAGAAGCACACCGACGACGCCTCCGCTAGCTGAGCCGAACTTCATGAAGCCGTTCCAAAATTTAGCTGCTGCGTTCTGAGCGATGTGGTTGAGCATTTCTTCGTCAAGAAATTCGCGAATTGATACGCTACCGGCTGGTACTTGGTATCCAATTGTTCCCCGAGCGATGTTGTTGAGCAAGGCCGGTTTTTCGGCCGGGAACATAATTCGTTCACGGAGTTTATTGATGTCGGTTTCGGAATATATGCCACTACTGGCAAGATTTCCAGGTGATGCGTATTTCCATTTTGGTTCCGATAGTGGTGCCAAAGATTGTGGTGGCAAAACTTCTATCGGGTTTGGCGAGAGTTGGTACCAGGTCCCTTCGTTTTGGTACTGTGCAGGAACTACGGGGTCGCAATTTATTTGCGTCGCTGATTTTACGAGCATTCGCGACGTTGCCGAAAGGTAGTACGACTGGTTCCTGTAGGTAACTGGGAGTTCTTGGTAACACTCCTTGGTTTGCCTTATTTTGCACTCGACCGGAACGCACTTGATAATGTGCGCGACTTCTCCCGCGATGACTGACATATAACCGGGGCCCTTCATGACGGTTCGAGCAAATCTTTCGGGCAATAGCGCAGCAATTGACAACGCGCCTTGAAGTATTTGCCTTTCGAGGTTGCACCTCTGCGTAACTACGTCCTTGTAGAGGCTTTTCATTTGTTTTCAGACGTGTTTCTCGACGTAAATGAATTTCGAGTTGATGTACGAAAACATGTCGAGATTGTTCACCGAGATTTTTCTTTTGGTGGCGAATGACTGTCCCTTTTCGGTTTCCAGGATGAATAATTTTGGGTGTTCGGTTTTTATGAGCCTATACCCGCAAACAAGGTACTCGGAAGTTTTAGCTAGCGCGAACGTGGTTTGTTCGGTCACGAGCGTGTACACGTCGGGCAATAGCGATCTATCTTCGATTATGGTGAATTTGGAGGCCATTCCTTCGTAGAGAATGTCGTACATCTCGAAGTTGCACGTGTCGGGTGGTGTAGTTTTCCAAAATACGTTGTTTCCATCGATGTCGATACAGTTACCATCTGCTAATTGGCATTGCGTTCCTGATTGGAGTGTTATCCTCCCGCCTTGCAGATTGACCACTGCCTGGTAGTTGAACAGCGATATCTTCACCGATGCTTGTACGAAAACCCCGCTCCATGTTCCGAACGGGTCGCTGTACTGAGTTCCTTCGCATCTCCCGTTCGCCGACGTCGACCCAGCTAACGTGATGCTTCTCGTTGTGGTGTCATTGCGACGGAGTCCGTGGATTTCGGCTGAATAACCAAGTCGGATAACTCCAGTTTCGTGTACGCGACGGCAAGATGTCTCGTCCAGTTCGTGTAGGTATTCTTGGAAACCGTTGATGACCAATGAATTGTGAGATGACATTCCGCAATAATGCACGAGGCGAGATATTTCGACTCGACATTGTACTACTGCGGTGTCAGAAAATTCCGACAATTGAAGCAGCTGTATGTACGTCTGCGTTGGTTCCGGTTCTTTTAACGGGATGTTGCATTCTTTGACGTCGTTTAGGGACAAAGTCGTGACGTTCAGCGTTGATCCTCCACAGTCGTAACCGACGAGGCCCTCGATTTCGTGCAGCACTCCGATCAGTACAAGCGTTGCGACTAGGACGAACATGTGACTGAACCTCTGGTCGGCTTTTCCCATTTTCCTCACGTTCTGCAAAAGTATTATTACGATAATTTCGTTTTCCTTAATTTGTTCGCGTGGACTATTTTAGGTTTGCCTCTATGTTTAATTTTGACATTAGAGTCCGTAAGGATTTCGAGAACTTCGCAAGGATCGGTGTATTGATCACAGAATTTTCCGATTTTAGGTTCTTTTAGGAGGAGGACCATGTCCCCGACTTTAAAGTTTTGGATGTTTTGTTTTCGATCGTAGTACGTTTTAGATCTTTCTTTCGACACTCGCAATTTTTCGGCGGCGAGTTCCTGGAGGCCATGGATTTTTGTGAACAGTCCTCGTAGGTATTCTGCGTACGTCGGCTCTTGTTCTTCAATTCTGTCGCTCTTGGCTGGTTGTCTTGCTAACTTTCCAAACACGAGCTCGTGCGGTGTGAAACCCGTACCCTCGTGCTGGCTGGTGTTGTACGAAAACATGGCCATTTCCAGGAATTCGTCCCAATCATTTTCTTTGTCGACGTAGTGCTTGAGGTATTCGACGAGGACGTGGTGTGAACGTTCGATGGATCCGTTTGACTGCGGGTGAAATGACGTGGTCTTGTACTGTTTGATCCGGAATTTTCTGGCCAAACCTCTCATGAGACCACTGCAAAAATTTGTACCTTGGTCCGTCAGGATTGCCCTCGGCGCACCGAAACGAGTGACAAAGTTTTTAACGAAGGCGTCCGCGATGTCCGATGCCCTCGTGTGCTGTAAAGCGATTGCTAACGAATATTTTGTCAAAAGATCTTGTATCGTTAGGATGTTCGTGTTGCCTTTACGAGTAGCGGGGAACGGGCCCAGGATGTCCATCGCAATTTTGTCGAAGGCACTGCCCGGGGTGTCCGTTATCCGCATCGGTTGCCTCGTTTTGACTCGGACGAGTTTTTTCAATTGACAACTACGGCATTGTTGGACGTACTTTTGAATTTGAGCTTTCATGTTTGTCCAGAAGTAATTTTCCCGAATTCGCTTGAAAGTTTTAGTGACACCCTTGTGTCCACCAACCATCGAATCGTGGCACTCTTCAATGATGTCTCTTCTTTCTTCCGGGGGAGGGACGCGTACGAGTTGATCGCAAATCGTGAGTTGTATTGGTAGGTCGTTAACGTGGCTTTCTACCATTGACAGCGTGTCTGCCCAGGGAATATTGTCCAAAACGTTTGTTTTCGCGATGCTTACTGATTTTAGCCGTAATTCAACCATGACATCGCGAAAAGATTCCATGGACTCGTTGAAATCTTCCCTCGCGACGTTAGCTCTCAGATCGTTCTTTATTGGCAGCCCGATTAATACGCGGTTCCCGACGCGTTCTACTCCCGCTCGTAGGAGATTGTGGTTTTGATATATCGGTAAGATCAATGCGGATGCTAAATCCTTGGCTCCGTCGTCTACCGGTTGGTTTTTTGTTGTTACGAAAAATACTAGATTATCTTTTCGCATCGATAGTGTGTCCCTGGTTTCAATTATCCTGAAATTTTCGGCCGGTTCCGGTGAACCTGATCTACTCGAGTCGGTAGAAGAATCGGTTGAACTTACTGAGACATTATCGGGTGCGACTGAATCTTCGTCGCTGGATACTTCGTTAATTTCGGAATCGTCATCGTTAACAGAATTTTCCGACGGCAGTTCGGTCGCGAAGTTTTGCGAACTGCCGCCCTGTCCTTCGTCAGCCGATTCTCCTTGCGCGACTTTTCGTTTCTTCGCGCTGTGAAAGACGATTTCGTCTTCGTCGTCGGATACTTCGGGATGTGCTCTAGTCCGTACCGGTGTTACAAGGAAAACTGATTTATTGCGCTCAGGGGGGTTGCGTGACAATGCATCGGCGTTACTGTTTGCCCTCCCCGGCTTGTAAATAATTTTGTATTGATAATTCGCCAATTTGAAACGCCAGGCGACCAGTCGATTAGCGGGATCCTTCACCGAGTGCAGCCAAACCAATGGTTTGTGGTCTGTCACCAGTGAAAACTCCCTACCGTAGACGTACGGTCTGAAATAATTTACGCAATACACAATCGCTAAACATTCTTTTTCTATTACAGGGTATTTTTCCTCTGCTTTATTCAGAGTTCGCGATGCGTACGCTACCGGTCGGTCACTGCCTATCTTACCTTGGCTGAGTACACCACCGATCGCGGTCGCTGATGCGTCCGTTGTAATGATAAATGGTGCTGTAAAATCGGGGTGTTGTAACACGGGTTCTTTACAAAGCGAATCTCTTAAAATGGTAAACGCTTCTTCTTGAACATTGGTCCATTTGAAAACCGTCTCCCTTTTCAAGAGTTGGGTGAGTGGTCTCGCGATACCGGAAAAATTGTTTATAAATCGGCGGTAGTACCCGGCCAAGCCAAGAAACTGTTTTATTTTCGTAGGACTGGTCGGCCTTGGATAATCTTTTAACGCCACTAATTTTTTTGGATCCGGTCGGACACCATCTTCGCTTATAACGTGACCCAGGTACACAACCTCTTTGCGCAGAAACTCGCATTTGTCTGGCTGAAGTTTTAGGCACGCCTTCCGTAATCGGTCAGTAAGTTTTTTGAATTTCGATTCGTGTTCTTGCAAGGAACTCGCGTACAGAACAATGTCGTCGAGGTATACAAAAAGTTCGATTCCTTGTAATCCACACAGCACACGGTCCATCAGACGTTGAAACGTGGCTGGGGCGTTTTTGAGCCCGAATGGCATTCGCGAAAATTGGTAATGCCCGAACGGTGTTGAAAATGCCGTTTTCTGCGCGTGTTCCCCGTGGAGTGGAATTTGATGAAATCCACTCGCCAAATCAAATACCGAGAAGTATTTCGCGCTTCCCAATTGGTCGAGGATATCCGTTATGTTAGGAAGAGGATAGGCGTCGCCGATTGTTTTTTCGTTTAATTTACGATAATCGATTACCATCCGCCATCTAGGGTTCCCCTGTGAATCGGCCTTTTTCGGGACGATCCACAACGGTGAGCTATATGGGGAATCTGAGGTTTCGATTATTTTCCCGTCAATCAAATCGCCGATTTGTTTTGTGATCTCGTCCTTATGCGCTGGCGGAAAGCGATATTGTCGCGTAAAGACGGGTTGATCATCGGTCGTTATTATTTTATGCTCGATGGCATTTGTTGAATTTAAAAATTCTCCAGGAATTTGAAAAAGATCGTGCGCATCCATTATTGATTTTTCAACGCTTGCTCGCTCCTCATCGTTAAGATGGTCAAGTCGAAGCAGCGATTTTATTTTTGACAATACCGAATTTTTATCAGCTGGATTTGACTTTACCGTCTGGACTCTATGGTCGAGCGTACGACGCTCGTTACTAAGATGGTCCCGCGAATTTTCGCTCGGGTCTTGCGAATTTTCTTCGTTGCCCGGCGATTCACGTGGATCCTCGTCTTTTTCCGATTTTTCGTCGAGGAGCTCAAATGCCTCTAAGGTCACCGTTGATACGGTGAGCTCCACGTCGTTTTCGGTTGTATTGAACGCTCTCATATACGCTACGCCATTTATATTGGACACAGCAGCTTCGCCTATGTAGATCCCGTTTTCAGTTTTTAAACGCGGGATATAGCCTTGCTTGATTTCGGTATTTTTAACGCGTACGTAATACACGCAACTTGATCGGCTCGGAATTTTTACGGTTTCGCGGTTTTTGAAGGGTAATACGCGGTCTTTCCATTTTACGACTTCCGCGTCCCAATCTATTGCTCCTCGATTTAATCCATAAAATTCCGCCCCCAAGATCGCGTCTTGAGTAATTCCGAATGAATTTTCCACTACATGAAACTCCGACGGAGTTCCCAATATATCTAATATCGTCGATCCGATAGTGTACACGGGTTCGTCAGTAATTCCCTGCAGTTTTAGGATATCGTTCGAATTTAGTTTGATTTTGTCCGTTAGCGCATGAGTTTTTATTAAGTTGGGGTCCGACCCAGAATCTACTAGGAACTCGGTCTTTTCATTTAATTGTGGACCCTCGAACTCTACGACTGGAACGAATGTACTCCGATTTAAGCGGATGTTGACGGTTCGCACTCGTCGTTCGCCTGTATCGGGTTGACAGGGCGCTGTTTCGTGCTGTCCTTGCGGCTTGCACCCTGGGAAGCCGAAGGTTGCTTCGCGTTTTCCGAATTCTCGGTTTCGCGGAGTCGTTTGTAGCAAACGTTCTCCGTGTGGCCTGTACGTTTGCAATATGTACAGGTTGGTCGATTTTTTTCGTTGCCTTTGGGCCGATTATTATTTTGTCCATTCGAATGACGTCCTTCGGCGTTTTCGGATTTTCGTGGGTTTTTATCGGGGTGTTCTATCCAACAGTCTTCGTCGACGTGCCCGGATTTTTTACAATGCCCGCATTTTGAAGAGTTCGATTTACCCTGACCCGCCGCGTTGGCGTAACTTTTCGCGCCTTTGACGACTTCTTGAAAACGCGTTTTATCGCGTTCCATTTCCTTTTCGATCTTTATCGCGGTTTGGTAGGCCGAGGCTAAATTACTGCAACCTTCGAATTTTAATCGTAAACGAAAATCGGGTGGGAGTCCCGCGATGAAGGATTCCATCGTTTCTTCTTCAAGTCCTATCCTTTGCATTTGCGATAATCGCCCGGACGATTCTGTTTCGCCGTCGCAAATTGCCGAATGGAGATCTTTGACGCGGCTAATGTAATCGAGGAGATGTTCCGTTTTGCCCTTTACCACGTTTCCCAATTCGCCCCTGAATTGATTGACTGATTTCGCGGTTCCGAAAATATCTTTGAGGCGGTCGGTCAACGCGGCGACGGTTCGAAACGTGTCGTCTTCGATCGCGGTGTACGCGCGCCCCTTTAATCTATTACGTAGGAGACGCGTGAATGTTGGTTCGAGAGGTGGCGAGATCATGTCTTTCGCTCTTCTGCATGCACGGGTGAATTTCAGAATCGGGATATTATCGCCGCTAAACGTCGGGACTGCTTCGAGTATGTCTTTGAACGATAGGTGCGTACTTAATCCCGTATTAGACTCTGTAACTGGAGGAGTTTCCGTTGACGTATCTTCGGTTCGCGTTCTCAATTCGGCCAATTCGTTTCTGAGTTCCCGTAATTCTCGTCGCAACGCGGAATTAATGTCTTGCGAATCACTGGGTTCGTCTACATTTTCGCGTTGCACAATTGCAGGATTTGATATTTTCTCTGCGCCGAGAATGGCAAGTTCCCTCTCTTGAATTTCGATGAGTCTCTCTTCGTATTCTACTTCGCGAGCTCTATTAATTTGTTCAATTTCGATTAACTCGCGTTGTTTATTTTGTAATTGAGTTTGCAATTCGTTTAATTCTTCCTCCGTAAGCGCGTTCGAGCTAAGGGCACCGTTTCCGTTATTTTCACTCATTTTATTCATTGTTATCGCTTTTTCACTTGAACAGGGTTTTCACTTGAGGATTTCGCCGGTCAATCGACACCAGATCCCACCGCTGCCACCAAAAATATGTTACGTCCCGGTATTATTTGTTCTTACCGTGGTCGTAAACGACGCTTCAGTTTCGGTCAGCTAGGAGAGACCGGGGATTGAAGCGATGTCGGGTGACAGACGAATCCTTTTGAGTTAATAACTTGAATAAAACCCACTTACCTTTTCGGACTGGTGCTTAAGGTATACGTGACGAGTGGTGATATCTGCGCCGCGGTCAACCTGGTTTGGAGATCCCTCGTTCTCGGGCCACCCGGTATATAGCCGATGGCGATTGGAGAGAGACGAGTGGAGAATAACGGGTGGAACCGTTGTTCGCGGATATATTCGCGCGGGTGAAATAAAAACAGAACTCCGCGCGATAAATATTTAAAACAATAAAATTATATTCAAAAGTAACGAAATAAATGTGGTACTATTTAGTTGATGAGCTTGGATTTTAGATTGTTCGTCAGAGCGACCAAAACCGGAGGAGAACCGATGGGTTTGACTCGCGAAGAAAGACTGACTGCCCTTTTGCATTTCTCTTACTGACTTCGACTGTCTTGTCGGAGTCTGTCGAAAATGCTTAGGCCGAGGTTCCCATGGTCTGCGTTTGATGCATTCAGCATTTTCTCACGGCGACCCGTCTCACGGCGTTAGTTGCTGCTGACTTGTGTTTTCTTATCTCTAGGCGAGACGGACCGCGAGCGGTTCGTCTCTTCGAATAATTATTTTATTAACGTAATTTATTACGTTAATTATTCATTAAATCCCGCATAATATTATGGGGCAAAGTATCGAGACGAATCTCCAGGACGTAACAGTATATATATATATATATATAAATTTTCTGTGATTTAATTATGATATATACGTATGCATATATATATATATACATATTAAAATCAACCACATAAAAATTTCTTAAATATGAATGAAATGTTATAACATTCAAATAAAATATTTGAATATATATATATATTATATAGTAAGCAAAGCTTTCTTTTAACCAAATCCATGTCAATATTTTCTGTCTAATTTTCTTAAAATTATTTCAATTATTGCGGTTATTTATTTGGTAAAATAATGTACATTGTTCAAGTTTTTGTATTAATTGAAAATTTTATCTTTTCCTTTAACACCAATTTTCTACATCTTTATGTCTTTATTACAGGATCCGGTTACAAAGAATTGGTGCTGACAAGGAAAGAAGTATTTCTGATAATCAGCGAGCATTTATCCGATAAATTCGCTTCCTTGATCGAATTTATGGTAGAAAAAATTTCCAAGGACACCGGACGTACAGTTGTAGTGCCTGAGGACTCGAAACAGACTTTTTCGATACTCTTCAATCAAATGAGAACGAGGTGGCAACAAGCTCACAGAAAATCCTGTGTATTTTTCAAGAATAACGGTGAATGGCTTAGCAAGCAGGTATGTTTTGCCGCACCTACAGACACTGTAGTAACAAGCCCGGGTAATACGGGCGGCCGCCCGTCCCTTGAGTTTACAATGTCCAGTGAAAGATCTAAACGAAGGAAGACCCAAGATATTCGTACATCGTTCAACTCGGTCGAGTTAGCATACGCTACTCAGATGAACCTTCGCTCTTCAGGACAATCCGACGCCGCAAAAGTTATTAAGGACGTAACAATGACGAGTCCTTTAAGAGCTTCCAAGTATCGTAAAGCTTACTCAGCAACGGATGAAATTACTTTATCCGAAGAGGCTGCACTTTCCGCTATGATTGAATATAAATTCTCCAAGAGTACTTACCAGGGAATGAGAAGATTAGGGAAGGAAAATAACTGTAAGCTATATCCGTTTTACGAAAAAGTGATGAAAGCAAAAAGCGTTGTTATCCACCACGTGATGCAATCAGGATTACAGAGAGTAGTGCAGAAGTCCAACTACAGGCACTATTAGATCATACAGTTGAACGTATTTTACTCGTCCAAAATGTACTCATTCAAAGATTGACTCCAGATAATGTTCGTAAAATGGACTTGATTTGCAAGTGGGGTTGCGATGGAAGATCTGGGCAAAGTGAATATAAGCAGACGTTCAGTGATGACAGCAAATCTGATGCGCATGTATTCTTTACTTCAGTCGTGCCATTACAACTCGTGTGTTATGATCAACAATCGAAGGAAGAAATAGTTGTTTGGAAGAACCCCAGACCCTCGTCTCCACGATTTTGTAGACCGCTTAGACTACTGTTTCTACGCGAAGACACAGAGTCAACACTTAATGAAGTCCAAATTGTTGAAGAACAAATAAAGTCACTTCGTCCATTCGAAAGTGTAATAGATGGAAAAGAAATCTCCGTAATGTACAAGTTGTTGTTCACCATGATAGATGGTAAAGTTTGCAACGCTGTATCATTGACGAAATCTGCTCAACGGTGCTATTTGTGTGGAGCAACCAGCAAAGATTTTAATGCCATCGACACTGTATTGCAAAGGGAAATCAATGAAACAAATTTGAAGTTCGGATTGTCGACGCTGCATGCGTGGATACGGTGCTTCGAGTATTGCTTACACGTGTCTTACAAACTCGGCATTAAAAAATGGCAAGCTCGAAGTGCCAAAGAAAAAAAAATTACCCAGGAACGCAAGAGGGCCATTCAAGAAGGATTCAAGAAGCAATTGGGTCTAAATATCGATCGCCCAAAGCCTGGATCGGCAGCAGCAATGATGGCAACACAGCTCGGCGATTCTTTGAAAATTCGACGGTTTCCGCTGCGATAACGGGGGTCAACAAAGAAGTTATTAAACGCTTGTACGTAATCCTACAAGTTATATCGTGTGGCCACGAGATAAACTGTGAAAGATTTGAACAGTATGCTATTGAAACGGCAAGAAAGACCGTTGCATTATACCCTTGGTACTCCATGCCTACTTCGGTGCACAAACTATTAATTCATGGTCCAGTGATAATAACTCATGCTCTATTACCAATCGGCCAATTATCCGAAGATGCCCAGGAAGCTCGAAACAAAGACATCAAACGATATCGAGAAGATTTTGCGCGAAAAAGTTCCAGGGTTAAAACTATGGAAGATGTTTTTCATCGGCTCTTAGTTACTTCTGATCCGTACATTTCAAGTGTCAGAAGACTACCACAGAAGAAGCTGAAGAGTTTGTCGCCGGAAGCTGTAGCGATGTTGATCGCTCCTAAAGTGACTGCTGCAGCAGACGAATTTTGCGCCGAGATTGAAGCCGTGCCGGGAGTTGTAATAGATACAAACTCGGATAATGATTCTGACTCCGACTCCGACTCCGATTACGATTTTGATTAAGAATAAAATTTTCTATTTTTGAAACGTTCCGTATGTATTTTGGAAATAAAAATAATAATTGCGTAGAATACACTGTTCACGTTTATTTTATTATGATGATTTTTTTAAATATATTAATTTATCTATTTAGCAGGATACTCGGCCATTTTGTTTATAACAATTTGCTGTAAGCTCTTTGTTGCAAGTTATAAACAATAGATATCGGATTGGTAATCAGCGACCTTGAAAACCCGTATATACCAATTTTTGTCAACATCTGGTAACTTTTTAACGTTCATGTCGGCCATATTGGATCGGCCATTTTTTTACGATAATTTGGCTTGCGGATTCGTAATCAGCGACCTTGAAAACTCGTAAATACCAATTTTTGTCGACATCTGGCAACTTTTTAACATTCATGTCAGCCATATTGGATCGGCCATTTTGTTTACGATAATTTGGCTTTCAGATTCGTAATCAGCGTCCTTGAAAACCCCTGTAAGCCAATTTTCATTCCCGTCAAAGGTCATTTGAGGTTTTGGCCAGGTTTTTGGGCTTTTCTCCTACTGTGCCGCGCTACAAATCGAATTCAATTCCTGTAGACAAAAACATGGGGAGACTGTACAAACTTACGCAAACCGCGTCGAGTCCATAATGATGGATTTAATCACGGGTTGCACGCCCATGGTCAATTCGGAATCTGGTCGAAGAGCAATCGAACAGTTAATTAGGCATTTTGCCCTGAATAATTTCAAACATGGACTTCGCAAGGACCTACAGCTAATAGTAAGGTCACGAGGGTACCACGAGTTGGGCGAGGCTTTCCGCGGAGCAATCGAAGAGGAAAAATCGGTCGAAGGGACCAAAACAATCGCGAAGAGCGTCTCCCACAGTAGCGGACAGTCCACACCGTCACACGCCCACGAGGGGCGAAAATAGTTCCCATTTCAAAGGCCAGCGTCGCATCAGGCGCATACGCAAGCGCGTTATAGCTTGCCAGTGCCAATGAAAACGATTAATCAAACAGAAATAATTTGCAATTATTGCAAAAAACCGGGTCACAGATATAACGACTGTAGAAGAAGGCCAGGAAGGCAAAGCCCGAGTAGCCCACAGAAGCATTACAATTATGTGCCAAACTATAAGTTCCCAAGAAAACAAAATGAATATAGGCCAAATGAAAGAACCCAAGAAAATACGCCCAAAAGAACCGTCAGTTCGTTAGCAGTCGGCGTTCTTTCCATAGAGAAAGAAACAAAAAGCGTTCAAGTGAACAGGCGAAAAATACCGCAAAGAAAAATAATGGACATTCTACTTGGAAAGCCATATGTACACAATGACAAGGCACCAAGAAGGATTTACCACGTCAGCACTCAGCTGCCGCGAGTACACGCCAGTGACCTACATATAGCGTCAAAGCAGGCTCGCGAAAAAATGGTGACGCTCCGGTGTGACACAGGGGCCCAGTGCAGCATTGTAAAGATGAATGAGTTGGATCCAGATACACCCATCGGGGACAAGGTCATAGAACTCCACGGCCTCGGGGGCAAGGTGTTCCGTACCCTCTGCACAGCTGAGTTGAAACTGGACACCCCGGCCGCTGTGATAACGCACAAGTTCCACGTGGTCGGCAAGGAAGTACCGTTAGCAGTAGACGGACTCCTTGGAATGGACTGTATAGTCGAAAAACGAATAAACATACTAGAAGGAAAAATGATAAAAATTAAAGGGCACAAAATATCGTTTGTACACGGCACGAAATACTTAAAAATACCCGCCCGCACAGAATGCGGGCGAGGGCGAGGACGAGGGAAAGGCCAAGGGCGTTACAAGGGAACAACAAATCCAAAAGGGTGTTACGATGGGAAAAGCCGTCGTAAAGGCAGAGTAAAACACTTGCCCTGTAAAAATAATGAACGTGCTCGAGAAAGAGCCAATTATCAAAAGACCTACGGTCGAACTGGAAAAATTGGACATCGACAAAATTAGCCTGGGAAAAGAAAAATGCGACAAAAAGAAGAAAGAAGAGGATACGCATCAGGACGTCGAAAAAATCGCAGAATTACGAAAGCAAAGGTTGCAAAAATGATGAAGGCGAGATTAAAGGGAACTCGCATTTGAACACGGAAGAAGAACCGATTTTGCGACAAATTTGCGAGGAATTTCCCGACGTATTCCATCTCGAAGGAGAACTACTGGGTTGTACAAAAGCAGTCGAGCATCGGATACCGCTCAAGGACGGGACAATGCCGATAAAGGTGCGACCTTATCGACTGCCGGAGGAGCACAGAAAAGAAATTCAACGAGTCCCAAAAAATGCTAGATGAGGACATAGTCCGCCCAAGCACGAGCCCATGGAATGCTCCATTGCTCGTAGTGCCAAGAAACCAGATGCGGACGGAATAGTCCAAAAAAGGGTGGTCGTTGACTTTCGGAAGTTAAACGAGGCTACGGAAGGTGACGCTTATCCACTGCCCAATATCGCAGAGATACTGGACCAGTTGGGAAAGGCAAAGTACTTCACGACCCTCGACCTCGCTTCGGGATTTCATCAAATCTCAATGGCGGAGGAAGACAAACCGAAAACGGCTTTTTCAACGCCGTTGGGGCATTACGAGTATAATCGAATGCCATTTGGTTTGAAAAATGCACCTCGTACGTTCCAAAGATTAATGGGCGCAATATTGGCCGGTTTGCAAGGCCTAAAATGCTACGTATTGAAACGTTTCGCGATTTTAGCGGTGATCCGTTCACACGGATGTCCGGGAAAACGAGGGTACGCGGCGAATAGATTGCCGTAGGAAATGTAGGGGTTCCCGTAGCCTCCTGGAGGGCGATGTACGATTTCGGTGCCAGGAATGATGAGACGGATATAAGGTGGTTTTCTTGGAGATGCCTCAGTGGTTTTGAGGGTCTCAGCGACGCCTATTATAATCCGTCATCATTGGCATTTGATATTTCGGATTCTTGAGAGTTAGTCTCGGGTTGTGCAAACAATGAAATTTGTTAGTGTGTTAATTCCTTGAGTTTACTGATTTTAATCGGGTATAGCGACGTTTACGAGGATCTGGAAAGGTCGGCGAGAAAAGCTGCCTTGGTAGGAGTGACGAGGATAAGGTGAGTCATGCGAGGTGTAGCGCACACGCGGTTTCCCGGGCGCGATCTCTCTCCCGTGCAGAAATTTGGGCATGGATCCAGTTCGATTCGGATCAGGATCCTGTTTTCCTAATCGGGATCCAGTCCGACATCGGATCGGATCCGGAATTGAAATGTAACGCTCGCATTTTGGATCCCAATCAGGATCCTGATCCGGAACTAGTACGGATCCTAGTCAGAATCCTAATAGAAAATTTGCTTCGGATCCAGACTAGAATCCCTAACTTCAAGAATACGATCCAGTGCGATATCGAGACAGATTACAGGATAGAATGTAAAAATCACCTGCTCTCGATGATTTCTACATATATCGCTGAAATTTAACTCGATATCAAACTGGATATTATTGTTGAAGGTAGGGATTGGTACATTTTTGACAGCAGATTTTCTCATTCTCTTATAAATATAGTAATGAATAATCAAAATTACTGATACGTGTTGGCTCTTTTCCCGTATCCCCGAAACTTGTGTCCGTACATTTCAAATTCGAATAGTTATATGCAAGTTTAAAATGTAAGTGTACATATTTCGAGGATAAATGAAACGAGCTAAGACGAATTAGTAATTTTTATGACCGATAATTACATTTATTAAAATATTTGTAAACAATCGAGTAACAAATGCACGGTGCTATTACAGTAAATCCTCTTTATTACTAATACTAGTACCAATTGTAATAATACTGACAAAGATTAATATAAGGTAATGTAAATCTGCAACTTAATAAGTAATATCGGTATTAATTAGTAATATTAGTAAAAATTTCGTTTTTTTTCAACTTTCTTTTCCGTTCTTTAGTTTTTTTCCTTTGGTGTAGTTTTGGCAACAATTTTTGTTAATCGGCAAGACCTACTCCGTTACGGTTTTTCCGTCCGTCCCAATCTTTAGCGTTGGAAATGGCGCTACCCGCACATTTCCATACGAATTTCTCATTTACAGGTGTCCCATCTGCCAGGGTGTGGAAATTGACGAGCGCAACTGAAAGTACATTAATTAATTATAACGATGGCGCAATCGCATAGGCATTTTTTATTAACGCAAGATTCTAGATTTTTAGAGCAACATTACCTTTTACACACATCCCGAAATTGGTGTCTCTCAATAAAATTTTGTGGATCATTTTTTTTTGTGCCGTCAACCCCGTAGCTACCGTTCGAGAGAAAAACTTCCTCAATATCGTAGTTATACTCTTTGTCGTGTTGTTGTTCCTGTCTAGGAGCGTTTTTAGCGATGAAATCTGTAATATATTCCAAACGATGAATATTAATACTAACACTTTTCATCTGACACGTTTTTTTTTTAATTCTTTTATCATACACAAAAGTACATCATCCACCTTATTTTTATCATGAGAAAACATTTTTATTTGATTTAGATTTAGCTTCTAAATGACCAATGAACTAAACTTGAAATAGCTAAGCCTTAAAACTATCGAAGTCGAGATGTATCCGAACGTATATACTTTAGATATTTCTAAGCTTTCAACCGAAATACGTGAGAGATTCTTTTAAAATCATATCCTCTTAATGCCTAGAATAGCTTCATTGTAAGTTTTTGCACTTTATTATTATTGTCAATATTAATGCTGAACAACTTACTAGGATTTCTTTCAACTCCGGATCCTCTTCTAGTTTTCGATCAAAAATTTCGAACTCCTCCGTCGTCTCAAAGGGCAAGTGGATTCTATACTTCGTTTGTAGTTGCTCTACAGAAGTAACTTGTGGAAGAACCTGCAGCTTCGTTGTTATAGCGTCGTGGAGTGCATTAACTGCTGCTGTGTTCGCTGCGATGTCTACGCTCAAGCGTTTTAAAACTTTTAGAAGAAACAGTGTGTCTGAAAATATATGAATACCCATATTTTTGAAGAAAATGTTTTCAAAATTAATGTCACATTTGAAATTTAATATTATACACATACTTGACTAAGTAATGCAAAATTATCTCAAAAAACGAACCCGATGACAAATCGTTGCTGGGAGCTTCAACTTCTCTTTGTTTTTCCGTGGATAAATGCGAGAAAGTTCTGTTTCGCCCCTTATTGTTAT
Organism: Ophion costatus; assembly: GCA_951751655.1. NCBI lineage: Eukaryota > Metazoa > Arthropoda > Insecta > Hymenoptera > Ichneumonidae > Ophion > Ophion costatus. Next base: position 16,367,680 of record OX632356.1, on the reverse strand, counting down.
TTTTTTCGCCTATCGCAAAAAATATAATGTTATGGAACTAAGAACTGTTGCACATTTTATGCAAAATTAAGAATCCATCATCAACGTCAAATGCGAATCCATTAACTGAGTTCGCATTTGACGAAAAAGCATCATTCATAGGTATATATGTTCAGTGAAACCATCTATGTCATTTTTTGTCTACTGCTATTCTAAAATTCAATAAAATCACTCACCAATGGCTTCTGGAAATGATAGGCTGGGGGCCAATGATGGGCCACTTTCCGGAGATACACACGGATTTTTCTTTTTAGATGCAGATTTTTTCTTTTCTGATGCTTTTACGGGTTCGGATTTATCAGAAGACTGGTCGTTGAAATCGGCTGCATTTTCACTGTCAGCTATCAAAACAGAAAAGAAAAGAAAAATTAACAAAAGTATCTTTCTGTTTTCTTTTTACTTCTTTTTAAAAAAAGCGAAAATAAAAACTCGATTTTTTAATATAATTTCTTAATCAAATGTACATACATTTTTTGTCTCTTTCGTCAGTGATTAATTGTGTGGTTGGTAGCAGATCGTTATTATTTCCGTCGGCGAGATCAGTATTGGCTAAAGCAGGGAATCAGAAAATGAAAAACACAAGATTATTATTACATATTCATTAGAGTATAAGAATACAAGAATAGTGCAAATAAAATATTCGATAAAAAAAAATGTTGACGTTAAAAAAACATGTCGTGTAGTTGATAGGATTGCAGGATTAAGGCTATCATCCAATCGCTTTTACCGTTAACGACGAGTTCTCGATGTTTCATAAAATACATTAAAAAATAGCCTGAACATTTGGTAACATTGAAAAGAATGCGTGGAATAAAAATACATTCCAATTTGATAAACTATTTTACACATATTTACACAAATTAGGAAGAAAAGTTCCTAATTTCATCAAATCGAGCACCAAACATTGTACAAGAATATCGATTGATAATTTTGTAAGAGTTAAAGATAGTCACCCTATAATTTGTACGTTTGTTATGCACAGGTTTATCAAGTTAGAATATATTTCTATTCCACGCACTCTTTTGAATGTCGCTAAATGTTCAGTCTATCTTTTAATGTATTTTTGTGAAACATCGAGAGCTCGTCGTTGACGGTAAAAGCGATTGAATGATGACCTTAATTTTGCAATTCTATCAACTACACAATATATTTTTTTTGTTGTAAATATGTATTCAATGAAATCAACGACAGTGATACCCTGCTTTACACGACCCCGTTATGCACGGTTTAGCATCTCATATAAAGATTACCACGATTACAAAGATCACCGATTATACAATGCGAAACCGCGCATACAAAGAATACCGATTATACAAAGCAAAACCGCGCATAATGGAGTCGCGTAGAGCGGGGTATTACTGTATTTCATTTTTTGCCTATAACTTACCAATGGTTTCTGAAAAAGCAATCCATGGATCCCGAGACTCACCCCTAGCTGATTTTCCTTTCTTGATGTATTTCTTTTTTCGTGATGCTCCTACAGATTCCGCTTCTGCGGAAGACTCATCGCTCAAAGTGGTTGGACTTTTTTCATCAGCTGTGAAAATAGAAAAGAAAATGAAAATTAGCCAAATTATATTCATGTTCCTGTTTTTCAACTTCTTTTGCAAAAACCAAAATTAAAGTTTTTGTTCCATCTTCTTCACAAATAGATATACTTAAATAAAAAAAACTGCACGAAATTGAAGAAATTTTCAAACAGTATTGGAAACCAAACATGACTGAAAGCAAACGTATCCTTACCATTGCATATCCAATCATCATCGAATGTTTCTTTTATTTCTAAGCGTTCTTGCCGACATTTCTGCCTAAGTTTTTCAGTAATCTCCTGCGATTTTAACGCCCCGGCGACGTCACAATCCGTTGTGTATGCGTAGGAGAAGGTTTTTAATTTATCCACACGTACAAGAGCTTCCTCGTATGAATCTATAAAAAACATAATTTAGCAGCCATCTTCATCTGATATGATACAAGAGTTCAAACTGATAGACCTTCACAAAAGATTTTCTCAAATACATACGAAAAAAATGCCAGATAAAAAGTATTCTGGACTCTACAACAAATATCAATCTCTGAGTACCATTGTTGTCGAGCTTAGAGGCCATGTGGTGGGCTTCACAAGTCTCCGCAGAGTTATCACAAAGCATCTCCACAGTACTTTGTATAGGTAAACCTTATTACAAAGAAAGTTCATATTTGTAGTAAGTAAGGTGTGCTTGAAGTACTGCAGAGACTTGTTCTCTGGGTCCATGATTTTATGCAGATAAAGGATTATTGTAGGTTAGGTTATGAGAAACACTAAATTGTCATGTATCTTATAACCTAATCAACAACAGTACTTTATCTGCATAAAATCATGAAAACTAAGAGATAGATTCTGCAGTACTATGTTTCACTAAAACTCACTCACTATAAACTTCCTTTGTTGTAAGGCCTATTTATACGAAGTACTACGGTGATAACTTTCTGGTAACTCTGCGGAGACTTGCAAAGCCCACCTCATGGTCTCTAAGCTCGACAATGACGGTACTCAGAGATTGATATTTGTCGTAGAGTCCAGAATCTTTTTTATCTAGCATTTTTTTTAAATACAGATGCGGAAGAAAACCTTTTCGAGAGGTTGTTCGCTGTACTTTTGATAAGAGAGAGAAACAGTCTCTCCGTAGTGGTTTGTTGAAGTGAACCTCGCTACGAACATACAAGGTTTCATCGCAGTGAGGTTTACCTATATGAAGTGCTGCAGGGATCCTTTTTGGCAAGCCTGCGGAGACTTGCAAAGCCCAGCGCATGGCCATCATGGCAAAAAAAAACCTTTTCGAGAGGTTCTTCGGTGTACTTTTTATAAGAGAGAGGGAGTCTCCACAGTGGTTTGTTGAAGTAATCCTCGCTGCGAGCCTACAAGGTTCCGTCGCAATAAGGTTTACTTATCCGAAGTGCAGCAGGGATGCTTTGCGACAAGCCTTCCGAGACTTGCAAAGCCCAGCGCATGGCCATCATGGCAATTTCCTACTTTGCCATGATCGTTATGCGCTGGGCTTTGAAATCTCCGCAGGCTGGCCAAAAAGGATCCCCGCAGCACTTCATACAGGTAAACCTTATTGCGAGGGAACCTTGTATGCTCGTATCGACGTTTACTTCAACAAACCACTGCGGAGACTCTTTCTCTCTCTCTTATCAAAAGTACAGCGAAGAATCTCTCGAAAAGGTTTTTTTGCCATGATGACCATGCGCTGGGCTTTGCAAGTCTCTGCAGGCTTGCCGAAAAGGATCTCCGCAGCACTTCATATAGGTAAACCTCACTGCGACAGAATCTTGTATGCTCGTAGCGAGGTTTACTTCAACAAACCACTGTGGAGACTCTCTCTATCTTTTTTTCTCTTATAAAAAGTACTGCGGAGAGTGTCTCGAAAAGGTTACTTTTGAATATATACTAAAAAAAATGTCAGATGAAAAAAAGTTGACTCTACCACAAATATGGGTGCAAGAGAGACAATAAAAATGTAAAAACAAAGTCTATTATGAAAAAAGGGTGTGCGATAGTTTTTGAGGATTTATTCTTACCTGCGCCACCTTTTATTCGTATGTCCCACCATGGCCAATCGTCTGGAGGGGACGAACTCGTTCGCACCAAATTGTGCAATCTTTTCCACGATTCGACATCGTACGGCGGCGGCGGATATTTTGTGATGCACCTTTTTTCATATTTGTTGAACGATATCCATGACGTTGGAATGATGTCCACTTCCGCCTGTTGTCCGGGTTTGCTTCCACAAAATTCAACGAGTTGAAATTTGTATTTGACGTGTACCGTCGTATGTTTATTTCTTGAGACTGCAAACATAAAATACCACATTAGGTTTGTTGAAATCGATATGGTAAATTATTATCTTTTCATATGAATATTTAGTACTTACCAGTGGGGTACATTTTTTTTTTGCCTCGATCGCATTTTCCCGTGCCTGCGGACATCTGAACGTTGGAATAACCTCAAAAAATAGAAAAACTTCTAATTAACATTTGGCATGCTTGATTTTGTTTTGGTATTATTTGATGAAGATAAATGAACGTCCGTAATCATACTTACGCTTTGAGTCTCGTTGACAACCGTGTTTTTGTTGGCAAATTTTATCGCGCACTACTTGTTTGGATCGACGATGTCGGCAATTTGGCGGCAGCTTACGTAATATCGCTAACGCCGCCGGCGACCACGTGGCCGACGGGGCCCACGCGGTAGGCACGCGCGCGCCGGCTGTCCCTTATCTATAGTGAAAATAGTCTATACACAATAAAATAAAGTATTCAAGTGGGTATTTCCGACGAGGACAATTATATTATGTAGTTAAGAATACTATATAGTTTAATTGTTCTCTAATCATTTCTTTATGTGCTTTTGCTTAAAATAAAATCTTCATTCAGATTTCAGATTTTTATGGAATATGTTATTCCACACAATATATTTTATAATAATTATCAAAAAGATTACATATTATGAACACACATTTAATCAAACATATATGGATATAGATTTATTAATAATGAATATGTAATAGGTACATTTTGTACATTTATATATAAATACTATTACATAACTAGTTACCGTTATCGTGATGGTTACATATGGAGAAGTGGTATTGCGAATGTTTGTACATCTTCTTTTTCGGACCGCATTGGCAATGTTAGCTTTACCATTTTATGTTCAATGAAGTTTATAGGTAAAGTCACAATTTGGTTTGAGCTATTTGGATTTAATTCGTGCATATATAAATTACTCGACGAAGCGGGATACTCAAATATCGTTCGCCTAACGTTCCATACAGCGCCTTGGATTTTCACATCATTTGACGATTCTTCTGTTAAAAACATTTTTGTGATCTCCACAATTTGTTTATTTTTCAGGAGAGCTATATTATTCGGTTGCTTCGTTGTTATAATGTATCCTGCATATTTCACCTTTAACACATTAACTATATTATTCTCAACCGCACGTTCTTTTTTTATTATTTTCAACCGGTCGGGTAAAATGGGTTTTTCTACTTTCAAAAAACTTTGTTCATGAACGCGGCGGCAGATCTGTTCGAGAGGTCGATTCGGGGACCGTATCAGTTTCTTTAATTTTCCTAGAAAACTTTCAAATGTAAAAGCACTGATTTGCATTAACGAGCACCTCATATTTTTAACATCGTCGGCGAGATGAATGAGATTGTGCATATTCAAAACGCATGATTGGGATCCGTACAGTTGCGGTAGAAGCGCAACGAATTTTCTAAGATACAGTCTAGCTCGTGCGTTGCATTTTTGTGCAATTTCTTCCGTGCATAAGATTCTGCAAGCTACATGAAGCAACAAAAAATGCTTATACAGTTTCTTCGACAGCAAACCTTTAAATAAAATCGGGCCACCGTAGAGGAGAATAAAACGATATTCTGTTGCTTTGTACTGCGCTGCGTGTGAAATGTTCCGGATCTTTCTTTGAAATTCACTGGGAATTTGCCGCCGTACAGCCTGTATTCGTCTCGATAATTCTTTTCTGCTCCTTGGACTCAAGCGAACTTTTAAGTTTCCAGTTAGCCAATTTTCGACAAGAAGTCTTTTCATGACGCCACCGCAACACAAATGCATGAAGTCCAGAACAAATGATGTAATCATGTTAATGGGGGGATCAATTGTGAGCAACAATGATCGTTCCTTGTGATGCTCTTCATCTCCCATGCTACGAAAACTTGCATCCGTTCTCTCTGGACAGAACAGATCTAAGTACACTGTCCGGCGATGCCTCCGAATTCCATGGACAGTGCATCGTTCGCACGCACTGTAACCACCGTGTCCTTTGGTACTTTTTATGAACGACCGAGCCGGCGTGTCACACACAAAACATTGTAAATGAATAGTAAAATTCATTTCACTTATGATGATACCATTTCTTGCAAGACTATTTACTTCTGTCACGAATTCGCGCAAATACGAATTTGCAGAAGATGGTTTGGTTTCACCACAGTAGATGGCTACCAGGAAAGGCTGGTACAAGTCTGGATTAGTGAACACTTTGCAGAGGATTGGCCAAAGTTGCACTTTACTGGAGGAAAATATCGGCAACCCATCGACGTTAAACTGCAAATAGACTTTTCCGTCTTCATGCAATGTTGGATCGACACAGTTCTGCAGTCCATTTTCAATGCCGAAATATACATATTTCCCAGCAGATTCACCGTCATTCCCGTCAATGTCCAAGATGGCATACGGCGTTGATTCCGTTTTTAAAAAAGTTTTAGAACTTTTTGGGAGCTCTGGTAGCAGCCTCGCTCGCAAAATTTGAAGTAATTTGTCGAGGTGTGCTTGTCGAATATCACACGATACAGCCCATTCGCGTAGCTGCTCAATTTCTCGTGGACCGTCCATCGATTCGTCGTTTTCTCGATCGCTCATATTATGGTCCACATCCTGCTCAGTTATATCCATTAAGGCTTCTGACGCGTTGGATTGTTTATCCCAATTGAGAAGGCTTTCACTTTCTACATTTTCGCAGGCGTAGCCATGTATATTGGGTGGACAAGATGTGGTGGGTTCGTCGGTTTCTTCAGTATTATCTGAAATACACATACATTTGCGAATTACATGTATGAAATTTAATGATAGCTATTATAAATATTTATGACAAAAAGAAATCGCACACTTTTAATTTATGGAAGTTCAAAAAGTGATTGTTACTTTGGAGCTTTTGTAGTTTACCGATTATGGTGATTTTATTTAAGTTTTCACCTACCTCGTACAGTTGAAACGCTTGCTTCGGAATGACATTGCAATTCAAGCTGTATTTCCTTTTGTATTCGACGATGACGACGTACACGCATCTTGCTTGGCTCAGCTTTATTTTCTCTGTCCATGATAAATGGAACAGAGAAACACTCGATAAACGATTCCTCAAAAGATTGGTTAAAATACGTCCGTTGCACAAAACTGTCGCGTATACATGGATCAAGTTCGGTAAACAGACCCGTATATACATGTAAAATCCCATCTGTATGCATAGGACGCGACATCTATGCAAGACGCGATTTCCGTAGGCGATTCGCAGCCGAATCGGATCGGACATCACACTGCAAGTGGCGCCAATGTTTCAAGCGTTCGACACCACACCGTCGCCATGCGTCCAGAATGGGGACCGACTGGATCCCCATGCGGATATCCCTTTAGGGAATCCATATTATAATCCGGCCGGAATCTGGTCAGAAATTAGGTGTCGCATCGCCGCAATGTATACGCAGTCGAAACTGTCTGGATTCTGCTGCGGATATCCCATTTAGGGAATCCATATTGTAACCTGATCGGAATCGAACAAGAAACTGGGTGTCCCTAACAAATTTCTGCACGGGCTCCTGTTTTTCTCGCTCTCTCGCTTGCACTCGCACAGACCGCGAGCGTCGTCGGTACACGTAACGCCGGTTTCGGGATCGCTTCTGGAACGAGAATGCGAGGGCCCGTTGAATTTACTTCGTATCGGTTTATATGGCGGTCTTTCCAGTTGGCACTCGTTGCCAAATGCAACTAAGCGCACGGCTGCCACGCCGTGTCGCTCACGCGCTAGAGATACTAGCGTTTGTAATAATGCGCGAGCTCGAAGATGAATTATTCTCTCCGAGAGCGCATAGCGGGGCCGTCCGGAAGAGACAGCTGACCTCCTCGGTGCCAGGCGAGGAGGACCAAGAACCAGAGAAGCTGGTTGTAGAATTCCCTCTTGTGCAGCGAAGCGCGATCGGCACTTCTCGGACTGCACACTCCGAGTGTACGTACGTCGGATGCGTAGTATGGCGATCGATCGTCCTAGCGACAATCGATCGGGTGTTATTTAGAGTTCCCTGACTAGCAATCACCACGACGACTCTATTACCGAGGTTGGACTTCCAGCGCAATGCTGGGGCTTCCCGAGGGAATAGAGTATCTAACCCGAAGCTGAGGTTGTTCTAGGATGGGACCAGGGTGACGGCAGCAAGGTCCCCATCCTGTGATCCGAGGTCTCGGATGACGGTGACTCCACGTAATATGATGAGTAATTTGCGATAGAGTGCCGTTCTGACTCGTGCACGCCCTTATATAGCCCCAGGCCCGTTAGGAGAAATTCCATTTTTCTTGCGGATCCGGAGGACTAGGTAGGGAATCACGCCACCGAGGAACACTCCGATGGTGGGGTGACAGCGTTGGTAATTTCCAGGACGTTCGCACACTATAGCCATTTCGAGGGGTAAGATATACCCGATTATTCCTCTCTAGGATATTAGGCGCGCATTCGGCGTGAAGAGGCGTCGCGATGAATCTTGGTCGCACTCGTGGTATGATAGGAGTGGTCGAAGCACATGAAGCGCGATATGTACTGCTAAAGGCGGGAACTCTTGCGAGTCCGCGGTGGTCTTGCTCCTCGCGATGGGCGGAGCCTCTTGCGAGGTGTCGCGGGCTCGCCCCAATTCTTAGCGCAAGTGACCTGCCCGGCCGGCGACATGGCCGGTCGCTCCGAACGCTGGCCAGAATACGCAAGTATCGCGTAAACGGGTTGATTCTATCGTATTCTGTGTGACGGTAGCTTACCTGCACAGCCGAACCATTACAGTATATCTGGACGATATTGTCATACATAGAGCCTCACTAGCCGAGCATGACAAGCGACTACGCGAAGTGCTGACGCGGCTGAGAGAAGCTAATTTAAAAATACAACTAAAGAAATGCGAATTTATGCGAAAGGAAACGCAATATCTCGGTCATATAATAACAGAAGTCGGTGCACTGAGAGAAAAAAATTACTAGAACCAATACAACATAGTTTTGAAAGCAAAAAATCATTTATTTCATTATTTGCCAAAACATATTAGATTGGTTCCCTTACATATTTACTTGGTTAATTTATTTCAGTCAACTCCATCAGTTTCCGTTTGAATAAAAGAATTTGCTTTAATCTAACAATTTGTTATCAATTATATGTAATATGTTGTTTGAATCAAAAACACATTTTATCATTTAAAACATGCATGTCTTTCAATACAGCAAGCACTTATTCTTTTTATGAACCATGAACCAATTTGAATATCGTTTTCACAACTTCTTATATTAATGTAAAAATCATTTGTTTCAATCAAAAAACCAGTTCTTCAATTCTACTCAACATTTTTTTCATTGAATGGTTATTTTATGGATTTGAATATTAATGTTATCCCGTTTGTTCATTTAAAAATATTTTCAAAGATGAAAACTATTGAATAAATATGAATATTTTATTGACATAATACTATATTTTGTTAACATAATGGAATATTTTGTTAACAAAATAATATATTTTGTTAACGTAATAACATATTTTATTAAGATAGTAGTATATTGTTTTAACATAATGGTATATTTTGTTAACATAATAATATATTTTGTCAACCTAATAGTATATTTTGTTGGCATAATCTTATATTTTGTAAACAGAATGGTATATTTTTTTAACATAATAGCATATTTTGTTGGCATAATAGTATATTTTGTTAACATAATGGTATATTTTGTTAACATAATAGTATATTTTGTTAACATAATGGTATGTTTTGTTAATATAATAGTATATTTCGTGCCTCGAATGTAATATGCTTATCGAAACTAGGTGGATTGTTTAGGATGGGAAAGTATTTTATTGAGTCCATGATGTGTAAAATTAATTGAAACAATAATTCACTGGATTTCGTTTTCCGTTTTATTGAAGAAACATTGTTAACTAATTACATATAATGACTGTTAACATTTATTGCTATAAATGTGATATATTTATAACAATCTTTTGAACATGGTAATCGTATCAATTAGCTTAATTATACGAGATCATACTTATTACACAAAACAAAAACGTAAACTTAAATAAAATCGTCACCCTACGTGCATAGTACGACCCTTTTTCCAGTTGATAAAACATGAATGTTTAACGGATTATGAATTACAAATTTTTGTTTCGTGATTTACACCCATTTATTTGTTTGTTCTATTTCATACGCCTGAATAAGATCAACCAGTACAACTGTTTTCATTTTATTTACAAGAAAGTAAACGGTACTACCTACGTGTACAATTAATCGAATTTTTCCAAAATGAATCCTTCTCGAATTATAGACCACAAATGCTGGCTTTCGGCGGAAAATTTCAAATCGTGCGCGTGGAAAATATGAAAGCATATTTCCAACGCTCTCAACGTGTTCGGAACCTTGTACAAGATGTTTCCCATGCACACGCGTACGAGTCCGTGATATCAAACATAGTTGGGCCAACCACAAATATGAAAGGTTTTAGGGGCTGCTTGTGATGCTTCGCCAATGCTTTTTCTCTTTCATCACGGATACCAGTTATGGACCCAGAATCCTAAATGAAAAAGAGATATGAATTCTATATTTTTTTTTCAATTTTCTCATTTTACAATTGAATTATTAAAATACAAATATAATAAAATAAATATAATATAAATCGCCGTACCTTGACATGTAGCAGAAGACTGTCCTTACACTCGGAAATGGTTGGATTCCATTTTTTTGTTACTTTTTTCAACGGAGGAACCAAGTGTGGGAGCAGAAGAATTTCCACAGTTGGTCTTGTATTCTCGTTGATTTCGATGTGTGATGCGAGAATTTCATTTAACGCCACAGCGTTAGAGTCTCGCGAATTAATCGGTCGAATCGACTTCAATTCTTCAAAGAAAAGGTCCCAGATTGTTTGGTTGATGCGAATTTCCGTCAAGTGCAACTCCGAAAAATCTTTTTCAATTAAAAGACGCTGATGGGTGTTTCAGTATTGGCCACTGTTCTATGAACACACCAATTTCAACAGCCTCTTCCTTTTGAAGATCACGTTGGCGGAGTTTCCTCGTGAGTTCCCAAAAATTCACCACTCTTTCCCATGGGGCGTTATTTACGCTCACCCATTTTTTGTGTTCCTCGAGTGTTGGATCTGCTGCAATAATAGAATAGTTAGTTAATAGATAGTTACTAAAATATTATTATAATAAAATAGGACATAGGACATTTTTAATATTTATCTTCGGTAGTTTGTTTATTTTTTTTGTATTTTCTTCGACTGAATCGTAAAGCTTTTTGTTTTTGGAACATGCGTTTCTGTACGCAATAGGTATTTTTCCTTTGGATGGGATAGAATGACCAGTCGGTGAATTCTTCTTTTTTACAGCTGGAACATAATATGTCCTCTCGCTCTCGGTTGGAAAAACTTCGACAATTTTTTTTGCCAAAGTTTCGAAAGACTCATTGAATAGTCTGTAAACATATGTATGATTCGATACAAAACGTAACATGTAGCTAATTATAACACTGACAAATCTTATATATTTTATAAAATAAACCTGATTGCGAGATTCCGAGCAGATCTCACAACGATATTCACGATTCGCGTTCAAGTGCTAGGAGTCAGCGACTTGGTTCGCTTGTAAGCTGAGAGTACATTTTTTCCGTCCGGGTCGTCGAGAAGACACTTTTTTACTGAAAAAGTTTGAATATAAAACAACGTTTTGCCGACAAAAGTGTTTTGCTGAACTAATGGATCCAGAAGTATTTCGTCGTCGTTTTCTTTGTCTCCATCGAGCTGCGCATCACAATCAGTTTTCTAGCCAGAATAATAAAATATGCTATCAGTACCGATTTACAGATATTTATATAAGTTATTTGGAACGACATTTACAGCGCTCGTTCCTGTTGCATTTTCATAATGATTGTTTCGTTCTTTCACGACCGCCACTCGTTCAAGAACATTCGGAATCAGCTCAGCCAAAATCCCTGAATTCATTTCTTTAAGAAGTTTTTCATCAACCCCATTCTCTAAAAAAACCGCACAAAGGAAAATTAAATTCATTTTATTTTTGTTTAATATATTAAGGATGTATGTGTGATACTTTTCAGATAAAAGTTGTCTTTAATCAGAATATTGTACTTCGTGATGTAATAAAAATCTGAAAAAAGTCAGCAACTATTGGCATCCTATGCCAATTATCAACATTAATATCACCCAAACGTTATTAACAAATTGCATAAATAATTCATTATTCAATAATTTATAAGTTAGTTTTTTTTCCTATACGTATTAAATGTGTGCATTGTTCTGAACACTTGAGAATTCTTCCAAAATTTTCTTACGTTTTTGAAATTTCCTTTTTCAAATTTTGAGAATAGCCGTATATATGCATTTTTCGGCCTAGTGTCTTTGAAACTTTATAAAACCAATAGTACACCGGTCTGCCAAAACATATAAAAAATTTACATTTTTGTGTTTATATTTCATAATTTTTTCACAATATTTCAGAAACGTAGGAAAATTTTGAAAAAATTCATAAACATTCAGAAAAATGCACAAATTTAATTCGTATAAGAAAAACAAGGGGTCACCGTTATGTTATTGAATAATTAATTGTTTAAGCAATTTGTTAATACGTTTTGAGTGATATTAATGTTGATCATTGTTGTTCATAGTGTGCCAATTGTTGCTGGATTTTTTCAGATGTTTATTGAATCACGAAGTACAAAAATTTTGATCAAATAAAATTTGTATCTGAAAAGTGCCCCGCATACATCCTTCACAAGTGAAATCGCAAGGACATTAAAAAAACTTCGTAATATATTAGATTTACAGAATCCAAACAATATTCTTTCGTTAGATTTTGGTTTTATTGTTTCGGAATAATTGCTCTCTTTTTTTATTAATATTACATTTGAAATAAACAACCGGATTCGAAAAACAATCGAACAACCCATTTGAAAAAAAAACAAATTTGTATCGAATGAATTAAATATCCTATTGAATGAATTAAATATGTAACTATTATAAGTACTGTCTTGTCGCCAAATATCTTTTTGTACATTCATTAAAGGTCTTGTAAGGTAGTTTATTGAAATATTTGCTGAAGGAAGACAACAAATATGTTGACGTGATAATTGAAAAAGATAGTGAATTAAATAAATAAACATAGGGGAGACCGGGGCAAAACGGGATGGGTAACGAAATATTGCGTTTAGTAAAAGTTTTATACGGCTTTATATAAATATTTTTTCTTAAATAACTTGGAAAAACAGAATTATGAAGAAAAAAAAATTCCGTGATTTGTTCGCGCATCCCGTTTCGATATTCTCATGATATTTTTCTGAGGAGAAATTAAAAAAGCGACGCAAGAAAAACAAAGAAAAATTAAAGATAACGGAGAAAAAAAACAGGAATCGTTTTAACGTAAACACTCGAACCATGCAAAGAGCGGGGAGACGAAAATGGGGGGAAAAATGTCAAGTGAGAACTCAATTGAGACAGAAGGACAACAAACAACAAAATCAAAGGAAATAATTTTGCGTCTCTTGATGGGCCGGGATTCAGCCTAATCTTTCGCGAACGCGTTCAATGAAATGAGGAATCACATACGGAAAAAAAGGAAACACAAACTTTTCTTCTCGCAGTGAGCCAAGGTACGACACGGTCACTCGCATGTAATGAAAACGCAATTACACACAACAAAAAGAAATGGAAATGAAAAAAAAAATCGCAAGAATATACGCAGTATATGCCTACAATAATATATCTGTCTTTGTCTCCAACATTTATTCGAGAGAAATTATTGAGTAAAATATTTTTACGAATGAAAGAAATATTCTTTCGATGCGTGTCAAGTGAATGTTGGGGACAAAGAGGTACTATTTTTTTCATCGAATATACTATTTTATTGTCAAGACAAAGTCTTTTATTCATTCGTCGTGCGGAATAAGGCTTTGTCTCGAATACTATCGCGACAATGAGATACAACCAACCATATAACGAGAGAAAACATTGTATCGGATGAGAAATATCTAATATATTTAATGTCTCGCGCTCAATGTTAAGAATAAGTATGATTTTACGAATATTTTAACGCGTTTCTAATATATAACAATATAATCGACTTACAAAGCCAGACGAGCTTGAAACACCGCATGGTCTTGAAACAACGGAATATGTAAAAGAATAAATGCGACACTTACTTGCGAAATGGTCAATTAAATGCGAATGGTTCCACTTTTTCAGTAGCTCTTTTGCCTGGTTGTCGGCCATGGATAATCTTCAATTATATCAGACACAATCTGAATAAATATATTTTTTTTCACTTTAACCCGATTTTTTTGGGTCTTCTTCCGTCACACGATTATCTCGAACGTCCCGAGCAGGGTGAGAGATTCCAAGTGTCGACGGCACTACGCAGTATATAATGAATATAGTCTATCATCCGTGCGTGACATTGCTACCGGCACGGAAGTGCGATTCTCATTGGTTGAGACACGAGTCGTATTTGGTCGTGTTCGAAGTGAAGTAAGCTTCTATAAGTGAGTGAGCCATATCAAACTATTCATTGTGAAAAAATATGAACCGCTCTTCACAAGAATAAACTGTCCGTTTCAAATGAATATTGAAGATATTCGTGTTCAAAAGTATACTATCGAAATGATAGTTCTTTGCTTGAAGGAAATATAAATTTAATCATGCCAAACAAATATTCTATTATCGAATAAATAACTCGAATAAAATAATGTGTTACTCATTTTACTAAAGCTTCTTTAAAACAATCACAATCAATTTTATATCTAATCAAAATAAATATTGAAAATGGTACAGAAATATTTTTAGAAGTAATTTAATGATGAATTTATTGCAAAGAAATAATTTTGTTCGAAAAAAATCATTTCGAATTGATGTCGTTTTTTAGATTCAAATAATCTCATGTTTATGATGCAATAAATCTAATTGATCCAATGAATGCAAATTTAATAAAATCCATTTAAATAAAAATATGTGTAAATATAAAATAATTATGAACTTATTAGAAAGAAATCATTTTGTTCGAAAAAAATAATTTCGTATTGAAGTCGTTTTTAGATCCAAATAATCTCATGTTTATGATGCGATAAATCGAATTAATTCAATGAATGCAAATTTAATCGAATCTATTTAAATAAGAATATTTTTAGAAATAAAATAATGATGAATTTATTTGCAAAGAAATAATTTTGTTCGAAAAAAATAATTTCGTATTGAAGTCGTTTTTTAGATTTAAATAATCTACTGTTTATGATGCGATAGATGTAATTAATCCAATGTATACAAATTTAATCAAATCCATCATGCATCTATTTGTTACTGTTAAATAAGAGTTTAATGTAATGGAGTAATAGATCCGTGACAATATGTTATTACATGAACAGTGATTCTCATGGTTCAACAAATAAATAATCGAAATAAAATTTCGATTTAATAAATGAATTCATGTTTTCAAATTCAATAATTTTTTCTCTCAGTGTGAAAAGCCTGACCCCGAAAAGCTAAAAGCGGTAAAAAAATTTCCAATACCGAGAAATGTAAAAGAAATACAATCATTCCTGGGACTAGCCAGGTACTACCGCAGATTTATTAAAGATTTTTCCAAGATCGCAAAACCAATGACGAATTTGATTTAAAAAGGTGTCAAATTCGAATGGTCCGAATTAAGCCAAAGCTCATTTGACCATTTAAGGGAAGCCCTGATCACAGCACCCATACTCCAGTATCCTGATTTCACGAAACCGTTTATGGTGACAACGGATGCCTCAGATAAGGCAATCGGAAATTGTTTATAATAACTTAGGAAAATTGTAAAGCTATAGCGTCACATTATTATTGCCGACCAAAGCAAGCAGCGCGTCCCGCTCATACTTGGGCATCGTGCGAGGTGGCATTATACATCGCATCTAAAGATAAATACGCAAATTGCGACCGAAGTCGCTGAGATATATGGCACTCTAATTATTGCGTTAGATCGCCATGGTAGGTGGCTATACGTTGCACCAGAGCCCGAAACACTGCTAATCCATTGCGGAAATTAACCAACCGCATACGCAGCACTTACGGGTGCAGGGACTCTGGCTTTGGACGGAAAATGTTCCATCACCGCCCCTAGTTTTAGACTAGAAACAGTCGGCGAAATAAGACAAAACGAATACGCCGATTTCCTACCGCAATATAATTTATCATTCTTGTCTACAGATATGCACATACTCGATCATACATCGACAAAAATTGTATTACCGCACGAAATTATAAACGATCCAAAAGAATTAAACAGGATCGGCGAACGTTTAAAAACCATAAAAAATAACCTAAAACCGGAATCAAGCGATTCTAGAACATATGGACATATAATAGGTGATTATTCGCTAAGCGCAATCGCGCTGATAGTACTTGGAATAGCCTGTATATGCTATTACCGTATGAACCACGCATGGAAACCCGTCAACAATGAGGGCCAAAGCAGCGCCGAGCCGGCGCAATCAAGCAGCGCACAGTCAGCAAAAAGGAAGCGGCCCGTGCCAAAATTGAGATTAAAAATCAAGCGAAACATATCCACGACGAGTTCCGTGTAAAACGGACAGACGAAAATGTATACAAAAGAAAATGTACTATATTTATGCGAGAATTATTTTAAGAAAAATAACGATATATAGATCTGGGATAATCACATGGGAAAATGGAAATAGAAATTTGTAAACCGGAGGACCGAACATTAAAACAAATCCCAGAAGGAATTTGATCTTTTAAGGGGGAGGGATGTTGTATCCGCTAATTTACGCAATACAACGAAACGACCGAACGGTCGAGAAAGTATTTACGAAACGGCCTTCCAGACCGTTTCGCATCCTCCTTGCGAAAGAGTCACACTTTTGCCAAAATGCAAGCGTCAAAAAGACACTTTGCGACACGTCCTGACGAAGCATCGGATGATGTTCGATCTAGGGCAAATTGCGACAATCAGAGTCGACAATTATGAGAAGTTACCAGGGAGTAGTCAGTCCTTGGTTGGCTTTTGAACGGTTCGGTCCTAAGGTACGACCGACACACTGTAAATTCAATTATAAGACCAGCCCAGTAATAAACTTATATTCCTATTCAACGAACTTGAGTTCCAACTCTTAATTTCGCCACGATCCCAAAAATACCTATCCCGGGTTCTCGAGCCGGGGATACAACATCACTAAGAAAATTATAAACCTAAATGTCCCTGAAGAACCAGAAAGTGCTATTAAGGTTGTCCATGTCTTCAAACCACGAGAGGGACGTCAAACCCAAAACGTCGTCATCGACGTGACGGCCAAGGTTCGAAACATCCTCCTCAGCAGGGGACGAGTCTTCGCAGGCTGGATCTCTTTTCCGGTAGAAGACTATATCAAGGTCCTACAATGTTTTAAGTGTTCTGGCTTTGGGCACATGGCAAGCAACTGTCAGGGTAATGCACGGTGCGGTCAATGTGGTGGGAACCACGAGATGAGAGAGTGCTCAAATAGGAGAGGTCAACCCTGTTGCGCAAATTGCAAGTCCGCCAAGATCGACGACACCCACTCGGTGTTCGACGCGAAAAAATGCCCAATCCTCAAGCGGCGCATCGAAGAAAAAGTAGACCAAACAGACTACTCATAATGGCATCCTCATCCGTCGATCGTGAGGAAAACCTTCTCATCTTACATGTTAACTCTCAGTCACTGCTGGCACAGGATCACCTAGACACCTTCAGAGTTCTCTTCTCTCAACGTTGATGCAATGTTATTTGCGTCTCAGAAACCTGGCTGACCCCCGACATACCATATTCTATGGGAGACCATTCCACTGGGAGACTACATTCACAGGGGACTAAAAGGCAAAGAAATTCACTTATCCCCAGGTCATTCTACTGATGGAGCCGAATTCCTATTTCTCGAGATCAATAGCGTAGGACCTAGAATACTGATCGCCGTCATATATAGGCCTTCAAAAACAATAGGTCTATCCACCTTCACACAAGCATGTAGTAGGCTACTGCCGCTCTATTCCAACTGACAGGCTGACATCAAAGACGCGGTCAAACTCCACCACGACGATGCCCCCAGCCACACGCCCTTCATCGTAACCAACTGCCTGGCCCGGAGCAGCACCCCAATGGTCCCTCAGCCCCCTTACAGTCCTGATTTAGCTCCCTGTGACTTTTTTCGTTCCCCCGTCTGAAGAGGGAGCTGAAAGGAAAGTGGAAAACATCCAGACGCATGTTCCAACGTTCTTAAAAGGCATTCCTGTGGAGGAATTTCAGGGTGCCTTCCAGGCGTGGCAGACACGTCCTGCATCCCCTCCTGCATCAAGTGCATTGATGCAGGAGGGGACTATTCCGAAGAAATTTATGCATTTGTACCGATAAGATCAATAAATCTATTTTTCCCACAAAATGCGCATTACTTTTATAATAGACCCTGTATGTACTATATATACATTTATGTATCATAAAACTGTAAGGGATGCTTTGTCTGTAATTTTGAAATTGTTAGATTATTTCTCCACAGATCATTTGTAAATCTGTGTAAATGTATGGAAAATGTCCTTCAAATTCATTATTAAAAAAAACTATGTTGAACATAGCGTTGTTTCGAAAAGTTCCTAGAGTATACTCTTTCAAACGATATGCTACGTGTCAGAGAAATCATTCATGATCTGGTAAACATAAAGATAATAAGTTTCTTTTGTAGTTAATTTAGAAGTTGACTTTTTTCATACATTTACTCATTTTGAAGATTTTAGAAGCTTAAGAGTCAATGTATAACATAATTATTCATTTATAATAAAAGTACATTGCAGAAAACAACAAAAGGCATTTCGTGGGAATACAACGACGAACAAAAAAGCTGCCGATTCAAGAGCGAAATTTTGGGAAATTAAAAAAACGATAAATATTCATATCTCAATTATCGTGACACGTAGGACATAGAGGCTAAGGGTGAAAAATAGCAAAAAACCCCTCCAATTCCCATAAAAAAGTGTCGGTCCATGCTCCAAACGCCACACTTATCGCTCCATTTTCGATACTCTGTCCAAGTACAGTCGAATATCGCATTTCTAATCATTCCGTACACCTGATGCGGCAACTGATGCGATGTTACAATTTAAAATAATCGAAGTAGATCAATTGTTGGAAAAGGATCTTTTCTGTAAGAAAATCGTGTATCTTCCCGAGCTTTTTTTCTTAACCGTCCACGCCAATTTGTTGCACAGCATTTCCTGTGATACAGTACACTGATACACCTAGAAAAATTTCGTGCCACACTAGAAGTTTGATATCTCTGTGAAAAATAGCTACCCGGATTTCCAAGGCGACATTTTAAAAGGGACAAATGAAGCTTCACTTTGCGTTTTGGAAAAAAAAATTCGATTTTTTTAGATCCGGGGCGCCATTTTGAAAAAGGCCGTTTTTTGGCTTCTTTCTGGCTGTTTAAAATCGGCTGCACGTCTTCAGGACATTTTTTTGGCATTTTTTTCCAAAGAACCTTAAAAAATAGAGCAATAGCTATAGTTTCCTCTTTTAGAAAGTTTCGTACGATTTTTTTTTACCGAGTTATCGCATTTTTTCTCAAAGAGAAAATTTTGAAAAGATGCTGCTGAAATGAGAAACTTCGAGGTTTAGAGAAAATTGCCAAAAGGAAAAAAAGCTGCGTTACATCATATTGAATCGAGCAAACTTTTTTAAAAATTTGTTTTTCAAAATTTTTTGCTCCAACATTGAATAAAAAAAAAATTTCAATTTTATTTGTCTCAATTTTTAGTCACACAAATCATCCACCTCTTACCTCTTACCTCATCTAAACACCCTTTTCATCAAAAAACCGACCTGTGGCTTTCAGCACTGCATCAACGGTTCGTGGCATCCGATCGATTAATGAATCCAGCTGAGCTGAGCTGAGGGGTCTCCACGCAGCTTGCAGTTTCTGCCACAGATCTTCAGCCGATGTAGGGCAGGTAATTCGTATCTTCCGATCGAGCTCTTCCCAGAGAAGTTCGATGGGGTTTAGGTCGGGTGATTGTGGCGGCCACACCATATTCACGATTTTTTTTTCTTTGCCGCGTTCTCCAAATATTCTCGACAGAGACGGGAACTGTGTTTCGGATCATTGTCTTGTTGCATAGCAAAACCACGCCCGATCGTTCTTAGCCCTCTTGGAATCGCATGATTAATGAGAATTTCTTTATATTCTTCTTTTCTCATTATGCCGTCAGTTTTCACAAAGTCTCCGACACCATGACCGGAGAAGCAGCCCCACACCATAACGGAGCCACCGCCGTGCTTGACAATTGGTATCAAGCACTGTGGTGCCATTTTTTCCGAAGGATTTCTTCGAACAAAAATGCGTCGACGACGACTACCGAAGATTAAAAATTTTGACTCGTCCGTCCAAAGTACATTTCTCCACTGATTAATCGTCCACTTTCTGTGTTCCAGGGCCCATGCGTATCGTTTTTTTTTTGTTCGCCGGTCGCAACAAAGGTTTTCTTACGGCGACACAGCCTCTGAGGCTAGCACCGTTAAGACGACGTTTCACTGTCGTCAGTGATATCGAGGTTTCCCTTTGTTCGTTAAATTTGGCACAGATTTCCTTTGCTGTTAATCGACGATTTTTTTTGCTGATAACGACCATATTTTTATCATCTGAGGACGTTGTCACTTTGGGTCGACCCAGACGATTGCGATTGAAATACGTCTCGGAATTATCAAATCTCCCGATGGTCGTCTGCACTCCTTTCAAAGACACGCGAGTTTGTCTGGCAATTTCTCTGTATGACAATCCCTTATCGCGCAACGCGCGGTCAACGCAACAGCCAAAAAAAGATAAAAACGGCCATTTTGAAAATGGCGCCCTGGGTCTAAAAAAATCTAAATTTTTTTGTCCCAAACTCAAAGTCAACCTTTACTTGTCCCTTTTAAAATGCCGCCTTGAAAATCCGCATATCTCTTTTTTCACAGAGATATTAAACTTTTAGTGCGGCGCGACATTTTTCTAGGTGTATCCATTCTTTTGGCCGGCAGTGTACGTTGTACGTTTATAAAATCGTGATTTGAACTTTTTATTATAATAATACTATGGTTTCTGGAATAAAATATTGAGAAAAATAGTATTTCTAGGGTTTGACAAATACGCGTACGTTTGTAGTAAATTTGCTTGGCTTTTTCATAAAAAGTTATTTCACTTCGTTTGTAGGTTTGAATTAAAAAAGAAATACCGTACGACCCCCAATAAGAACGCAAACGCCCCCAAGGGGACGAGTTTTTGAGTACCCCCACTAGGCGCGCGCTCTGCGCTCGCTGACTCTTTCTGTCTCTCTCTTTATTTTCGACATGCGAGGTTCTGAATAAGAATGGCTGCTCGGAAGAGTTCCGACTTGTAGCCCATGCACAAGACGTTCTCTGTCGCATTTGCTATACAAGGTGGATCAATAACTAATAGCACCTTGGATATCGAATATGCTAAATCTAAGGTGCTAATAGTTATTAATCCACCCTGTATGTAGGGTGAATCAATAACTATTAGCACCTTGGATATCTTCGGAACAATAAGGTTCATAGAAATGTTTGCTGAAATGAAATCGCATAGTACGGAAGGGGCCATCCGATAGCGATAATAGTTTTTTTGCAGGCTGAGGTACCTCGGACATTGAAAGGTCTCCTCCATTTTTTAAAATTGATCGGTATGTTGTTTTCTGTATCATGAAAAAGGAGCTTAA
The DNA here is from genome assembly GCA_951751655.1 of Ophion costatus. Taxonomy (NCBI): domain Eukaryota; kingdom Metazoa; phylum Arthropoda; class Insecta; order Hymenoptera; family Ichneumonidae; genus Ophion; species Ophion costatus. Next base: position 16,346,071 of record OX632356.1, on the reverse strand, counting down.
AACGAGTTTAACGACCTATAACATAAGATCATTGAAAGTCATAGAAAGTACAGAAAGGCGATAATACTTACAGTTTCGGTAGTAAATAAAATTACTACGTTTATAGTAAGTGTTCTAAATGACGACCATCAATATCAATGCGTACGTTATTATGTACGTTTACACATTTCTTAGACAGGTACAGAAAGTACAGGAAGGCGATAATACTTTATACGGATAATACGGTTCACATCACTGAAAATGAACACTGTTTCAAGGACACTTTAATAAGTATGCAGGATAAGATAAGCATGATACGATTAGTATCGATAAATCAGTCAATCGAGTACAATGTATCCGTTTGAAGAGTAAGTCGATATGCTTCTTATTTATGGCGAAAGCCAACAAAATTCTGTCAGGGCAAAAACCTTGTATGGTGAACGATATCCACATCGGTCTCACCCTTCGCGTCAAACTTTTAAAAGTGTGTGTGATAAACTTAGGCAAACCGGTAGTTTAAGTGCCCGTAGTAGTGTACACCAAGAACGCGTAACGAATGAAGAAATGGAAATCGGTGTGCTCGCAAGTGTGGCTCGAGATCGTCACAATAGTTCGCGACAAATTGAAAATAAATCTGGTATTAGCAGGAGCAGTGTACTTCGCATTTTGCACCGTCACAAGTTTCACCCGTCCTGTGTTAGTATTGACCAATAATTACATGGGAACGATCTCATAAATCGCGTAGAGTTTTGTCGGATGGTTCAACGTCAAATCGAAAATAATGACTCATTTCTTAATACCGTTTTATTTACTGATGAGGCAACATTCACAAATCTCGGGGACGTTAATTTGCATATTATGCATTTATGGGCAACGGAAAATCGAACATTGGCTGCGGCAGGTTCAACGCCAGAGACAATGGTCTGTGAATGTATGGTGCGGAATCATAGGTGCTAAAATTATTGGTAATTTTTTTATTAATGGAAATTCGAATGGCAACATCTACAGTTTGATAAAAGATACGTTGGGTCATTTTCTCGAAGAGTGGTATTGACTTACACGACAAGCCATGTGGTATCAACATGACGGATGTCCATCACATTATTCATTGATTGCACGAAGGCAACTCGACGAAAAATTTCGAAATCGTTGGATTGGACGCGGTGGTGCAATATCGTGGTCAGCTCGTTCCCCACACGTAACACCTTTAGACTTCTTTCTGTTGAAAGAAGTCTAAAGGTGTTACATTAAAAGATAAAGTGTACATAGAAGTACCAACTACACTTGACGACATGCAACAAAGAATTATTACAGCCTGTGCATCAATAAGTTCTGACGCTAGTAGTGTAACAGGACTGATTCTAACGCAGGGATCTCAGGGGGGAGCGGGGCGGGGGTCACCAGCGCGGCGACCGAGCGCAGACATCACGCGGTGTAGTGGAGGGTCGCAGAGAGCTGGTCCAGCGCGAGGTAGCCGAGAGTGGGGGTGTGATGATACGCGACGCTGAGCGATAGGGGGGTGGGGCGTTGATACCATAGGGCGGTGGGTAAACGTTGAAAACGCATAGAATCATGATTTATTATAATCATTAAAATTGTTTCCATATTATCGATGCAGTCGGAGCGTTTTTTTATTACGTCACAGGAAGTCCATACAAAGATCAATTTAGATACGCGTGTGCACGTGTGTGTGTGTGTGTGTGTGTGTGTGTGTGTGTGTGTGTGTGTGTGTGTGTGTGTGTGTGTGTGTGTGTGTGTGTGTGTGTGTGTGTGTGTGTGTGTGTGTGTGTGTGTGTGTGTGTGTGTGTGTGTGTGTGTGTGTGCGTGCGTGCGTGCGTGCGTGCGTGCGTGCGTGTGCGCGCGTATGTGTGTGTGTGTGTGTGTGTGTGTGTGTGTGTGTGTGTGTGTGTGTGTGTGTGTGTGTGTGTGTGTGTGTGTGTGTGTGTCTGTGAAAGAGAGAGAGAAACAACTATGAGTGGTTAGACATTTTTTCGATAATATTTTTTTAATCTGTAGGTGCCATATGAAGGGCAGCTTTTGAAAGTGCCATAAAATGCTTTATTTATTATATGCAGCTGCGGCTATGAGAGGAGTCATTGTTCCAAAAAACAGATTTTAATCCCATCGAGATCTTGGTTTCATTCCGAAATATATCGTCAAGATGTTCACATGTGCGAGTATGTATGCAGTGCATCCGACCAAAAACCCCCTGGACTTGACCAAAAACGAGCTCGAACAAGTTCCAAAGGTCTTGCTCCTAAAATATTGGGGTCATTATATTGACTTATTGTGGGATCGTTTGCCAGAACATCATCGCATCGACAGTGAGGTGATATATCTTCCATGCAAGGAGCATTATAATACGCCACAAATGAAAGATCACATTGATGGTCTCCCACCTCAACGTCGAGACTGTGGAAAATGTCAGGCGGTGGGAAACTTTCCACGTGGGAGGAGGAACGCGTTCCACGAACGTGTTTGAACCCGTTTTTCATTATTGGAAAAGTGGGGAGAAGTTTGAAAATTTGAGTGGTGGGGTTACAAACGAGGGAGCTTATAATTTCATGGACCAAGCTCAGACTGCACTATTCCACCGCCACATCAACATCTCCGAAAATAACTTTGACAATTTTCTGAAAAGAGAAAAGTGTGAAAAATGGATTTTACGAGTATCAACAAAGTCAGCCTGATGGCGGAATTCCTTCCAACGAAGAAGCTGTCAGAACTCCGCGTTCACTCGGATCATCGAATGTACGCCATGAGGGCCGTGCAAACCAAGTTTGGGAAACGCTACATCGCGGACATCGCGGATGAGTTCACCGTCTTCTTACCAGCGCGACTTGTAAAGGCCTTCGACGAAGATTTGGAAACTTTCGAGCGTATGCGACAAGCGGCACGTGATCATCATCCCTGGATGACATACAAAGGTGGAAAATACAACAGCATGGACTTTTTCCAACTCTGAGCACCCATGGTGGAAAAGACGAAATTCGTCGGAACACCATCATCGAACGGCTGTCTGCGTCATCGAGAGCATGCAGCAGCTGGCATGCTATGGTCAACTCTACATGCAGTTGCGGAAAATACAACACCGTCAAGTTCCATCGTCTCCGAGCATGGTGGAAAAGACCAAATTCGTTGGGCAGCATCGTTGAGTGCAACAGCCGTCCGCATCACAGTCGTCTCGTCATCGCTTTCAACGTTTTTAGTGTCGACTATGTAAAAGTGTATTTAAAAAAAAAACTTTTTTATTGAAATGTAAAAGAAGGAGAAATTCAATGTGGTTTCATCGGAGAATAAATGAAGAATACAAATGGTATATATTTTCATCGAAATGTTTTTTATTCATTAAAAAAATTCTTCGCTCACACAACGCTGCGTATACACTCAACCAGCTTTTCAGCGATTTTACATTGTCATGAGCGCAGTTGTACTTCGTGTCGAAGGAATGATGGGGGCATTTGGAGTTTGTGATTTTCGGTAACTTCTGCAGCGATGGACAGTCCAGAGTCTCCAAGTCGATGACCTTTGTTGCGGGATCCGTGAATCTTGATGGCCATGAGCATTTGTCGAATCCCTTCGCATAGATGGTGGGAGCTCCTTGCAAGATTCCTCGAATTATCTATCTAGCTGCCTTATATGGTATGCCGTTGTGATCCCAGCATATTCCATGGAAATTGCGTTCCAGCTACTGGTTTGTCATTTTGTATTTGGCCGGTAGAGAGTCCCATGCAAATGGTGCGTCGAAGGCGAGCGTCAATGGTTCAGCATCCTTGTCGAGGAGTCTGACGATGGACATCTCCGTTAGGACAAATTTGTTGATGGGACTCTTGAAGTCCTGCACATCGACGATAAGCTCCATGTTGACTGATGCGGGTGCGAATCATCAGCATGATTTTATACCAATTTTTTAACCCCACCATTGATTGGATTGTACTCGACAATACGATCATGGAGGATCATGCAGTATGCCGAAGTTTGTGGCGGAATATTGTTTTTCGTCCATCTTGTTGTTGTAAGTTGCGTACATCTCGTAGAGTAGAGCATATTGATTTTGATCAATATTCAAATTCATGTTTCCATATGGATAACATTGTGAGTGAGATATAGTTTGACATCGCTCATGTTACAATGATCAAAGTGGCTCGGATTTTGTTGTTCCTTATTTTTCCGTCCCGTCTGCAGCGCGAGTATGACATATCATGGTTTCTCCAGCTGATTCGAGGTTTTTACAGACCACACGTGCTTGGAGGTGGCAGGCAGAAATGGATATTCATACAGTTCCCATGTTCGAAAACTCATGGAGATTGGAGCGTCTTTGGGAAGGAACTTTAACAGTTGAATTTTTTGCTGATCCGAGACTGTTACATACGGTACGAGCCATTCTATTTTATGCAATACGAGTTTGTAGTCTTCGGCGGCCGTTTGTACAATGGCATTATCATCGGTCTTTGATGTCGTGAGAATCATCTCATGGCTGGCATTCACAACAATTTTACGATAATCTTCGGCAAAACCAAGGAGCATGCTAAGTGGTAGACGGACATCAAAGTTTTCCGATACGTCTACAATCTGCTTGTCTCTTCGAGCCATCCAGTGTTCTCGAGCATAGAACTTTTGGCCGGTGAGAGAGATGAATATCCCTTCAATACACTCGTAATGCCGACATTCTTATTACGATCGATTTCTATGGCATTCAATTCACATCGCACTTCCTCAAACAAATGACAAATGGCATTGTTGACGAGACTTGTAGCAGTGGTTGGCGCCCCATCGGGCTTGGCTAATTTCCCACATATGTATAGGGAACTCTTGCTTGGCAGGATGGAGAGGTCTTGATGTTGGATGGCAATACGAATTTCATCGCTATTATTGAAGGTTGAAGATGCATATGGCTGATGAGCATGAATCTCACAATGGATGATGGATTCATCAAAGACCACGGGCGTTTGAATGTTTACAATTTCTTCTTCCATTTCACGCAATAGATGCATAGAACACAGACTAAATAATTTTTTACACGCTTTCGCCACGTACTTTGAGACCCAAATTCTTCAAGAGAAGCACGTTTTGAGGTGTTAGCACTTTGGGCACTGGCCGACGACTGATGGTTTTTATCCATGACCGTTTATTGTTATTGGAAGATCTATTGAAAACTATACCCATCACGACTTTATATGCAGGCGTATGGTGATTACTTCACCGCGGAAATTTACCAAATCACCGTCCTGATCCACTATGCGAAGCTGTATCGTGTCTACCGTTCGGCTCGTGATTGGCAGATAAATAACATGTGAGGGAACTTCAATGATCTTATAGCCCGGTGGCACAGATGGAAAAAATTCGTGAATTGTGTGTACTTTTTGTCCGTTAATAGAGGCTCCAGCGGTAATGTTGCACTCGACGCGTAGGGCGTTCACTTTGAGAATGGCTACAGAAAGGTCAGATTCGTGTCTTTTATTGGCTTCCAATTTGCGTGCGGTGAAGTCTAGAAGATGGCCAATAGAATCTTTCGGCTCAAAATTGACATCATGATCACACTCGATCTCACTGCGTAGCGTATTAGTATTCGGTGTGATGCTAATTTTGATGTGCTTACGCGTGAGCTCTGCTTGTACAAACGCCTCAATATCCTCTATGTCATAGCTACCCGTAGGTATCGTCAACACTGTCACGTCGCGACCAAATGCGTACAATGTCTTTTTAAGCCTAATACCCACGATAGCGGAATTCTCATTTTTCGACGGATCTGAATATTTTCTTTAGAGTTAGGCCTACCACGGCGGAAACGTAGCCTATCCATAATAAAATAACTAGGCGTTTCTCGTACCTTCCCACGCGGAAGCGTAGCGGTCTTAACGATATCGAGAACAAATATACAAGCGGGAAAATTTTGAACAGTCTCGTTGTAACCCGAACAGAGTCCGAGTATATCGCAGAGTGTCCTTAAGACCAAAAATACACAAAGGAAACCTTCGGGTTACAAGGATGACGAACACGTGAAGCGACACGCAAGAGATGCGTAATGATATTCATAAAGGCGTAAATATGTAACGACGCAACGATGCCACATGCTCACGATCATCCAAGAGCGGAAAAATTTCCAAACCCTTAAAATATACACTCGCTAGGAGGAAATCCTCCGACCCAGGAAGTTGCCGCGGTCATAAAACTGCGTTGATATTTCCCATGCGGACTCGCGGGCCTCGGTCAACGAGCCCTATCTCGAGCGTGCGTTCTTGGCGCCGACAAGGCCCCTTTTTCGTCTATATTTTTCCGCACTCCAGATAAAGAAGCGCAGCCCCTATTCCCGGAAATAGAGCGACGGTTGTGGCTATCGCAACCTACTCCTCGCTCCCACTCTCATTCCAACTTATACATATTTTCCACCAATCCAAAAGAATGCACCCCCAAATGTGCACTCTCCCAGGGGGCCAGTCTCCCACCATCTCAGCATCCCAATTTTTCCTACATCCTAGAAGAAGAAAATGACCAAGTCAGTCTTCCGGCAACCACGATCACACAAACTTCTTTTTATCGAGTCTCAATCCGAGACTCCAGTCAGAATCCAGCGAGCTCATATCTAGAGTTCCTTAACCGATATCCATCGCGTTGAATATTCATTTCCTTTCTTGTAAAGCGTACGTTGTCTTGCAACTCGAGTTTATACAAATCTTGTACTTCGAAAGTTCTCTAACAGTTACGCGATAATCTTAAGAATTTTGACATTTGTATTACGCGCAATATTTCATTGTATTTTCCATTCTCGAACCGCGAAATCCACGAACACTAGAATCTGTGTCACCGAACATTTGCTGTATCCGTCACACACACACCTACACCATCTGCGAGCGTTCGGGCCATCGACGAAGGGCCCATAGTTTTACGACCGTACCTGACACCCAAGCGACTGGGTCAACGCCGAGACGCATCAATGTAAGCGAACACATTTTCACCCTATCGTCTTTAATTTGTATCTTTAAAATAATAGGATCAACCCATACGGCTGATTCTAATAAATTACGAGTCAATCGAACACAAGTGTCACAACCATTATTTTCAACGATTGGATCATCCACGAAATTCTTTAAAATTATCCTTTCCACCAGCACGACCCCTTTTTAACCCTCATCCCGTGCTATTGCGCTAGGCGTAGGCAAGAAAGAGGGATACCACACATATATATATGCCCACGTCCCCTCAGGACGTGACATATAATTTTTGGGGGCTCGTCCGGGATCATTTAAAAAGGGAATGTGCCTTTGCATATTAATCTCATGGATGAGGAATCAACTTGCGAGACACTAGATCAAAATATAACTGAGGATTTGTCGTATACAGAACCAAACGAATCAGTTGAGACCGGTAGTTCAGGTTATGCTGTGAGGGGATCAAACCTTCCACTACTTCCTGGTCTTGTACCTCCCAGTAGATCTTCAAAACGACCAGATTTACCCCGAAAAGGCGGAGCCATGAACCCAGAAACCGCAACTTTGAGTATAAACGACTTGATGTTGATAAAAGACGTTGTTAAGATAATCCCAGAGTTCGATGGGAAAAATGTTCCGTTTTCGGATTTCGTCGCCGGGTGTGAGGACGCAAGGGAAGTGGTTTCCCCTGCGGCCGAAAAGTACCTGGTGAAGATGATCCGGAATAGATTGTTAAACCCCGCTAGAGACATGATCCACGCGTCAAAATTCGAGAAAGTACAGGACCTATTAGGATATCTTAAGAAGCTTTATGCACCCAACAAAACTGAAATGCAACTAGTCGGAGAACTCAGTACTATTTGCCAAAAGAAGAACGAAACTGTAGCTGAATTTTCTATGCGAATTAAAAGGAAAGGAAAAGAGCTACTTGATACAGAAAGACCATCACATAACAGGCTAGAAAACGAGTATTTCAAGAAAAGAATGGACGATTATTTCCTCTCGTGTTTCAAGCGTGGATTAAGGGAGGAGATCGAACAGCGACTCCCCCATTGCGATAACATTTCCATTGCTATCGATCATGCAGTTGAAATTGAGCGCGATCTTGAAGCACGACGGGAGCTACAGTCGGCCGCGAACAAATTAGAAAACTTCCCTCCCCTCAAATCAGTTAAAATCTGTAATATCTGTAAAAAGGATAACCACACGTCGGAAAATTGTCGTTTCTCGTTGCTCACTTGCCAATTATGCAAAAACCAGGGCCATAGCGCCGTCCAATGCAAAAAGAAACAGGACGAATGGGAGGTATTGACCTGCCAGGTGTGCAAAGGTGCCGGGCACAGCGCGGATAAATGCCATTTAGGACAACGGTCCCCTATAGTATCCTGTCAACTGTGCAAGACCTCGGGCCACATGGCCCCTGATTGCCCTACTCGTAATAAATCTCTTAACCCTTCAGAGGACCGTCCGCGTTTTGAAAGCGATCCCGAGTGCCAGTATTGCCACAATCGTGGGCATACCGCAGACAATTGCCTCAAATTAAAAAATAACACTTCGAGTCTCGAATGTCAATTCTGTCACAACCGCGGACATACCGCGGACAATTGTTTCAAGTTAAAAAACAGTAGCTCCCCCAGCGTCGAGTGCCAGTTCTGCCGCGATCGCGGCCACACGGCAGATAATTGCCCCAAGTTAAAAATAAACAGCGCTCCAAGCATTGAGTGCCAGTTTTGTCATAACCGCGGACATACCGCTGACAACTGTTTCAAACTAAGGAACAGCGCAGCTCCGAGTCCCGATCAACTTACATGCCGTTATTGCAAACGAGAAGGGCACTCCATAGCTAACTGTCGGACTCTCGAATATAACAATAAATTGCGAAGCCAGCCGGGAAACGGGTTGAACACCACTCGGACGGACGCACCGAGTGGCCCGTCCCCGACAGAGCGTCCGGTTCATGCGATAGCTTTAGGCCAGCCGAACGGCGGTACCCAACTTATACAATAGAAGCAGAAAAATTCGTCACGCTACCCTCGGTGTGTATCGGAGCACTACCAGAAACAGGGAAAATTTCAATGCTATTAGATAGTGGTGCCGTTCCAAATTTGATCAAAAAGAAATGTACAAAAGGTTTCACCGGAATTGATGAAAATGATATCATAAGATTAAACGGAATATCTGCACTACCAGTCTTCGCGCTAGGTAGTGTGTGGTTCCGCGTATTAGGTTTCGCAACGCTCTTTCACATCATACCAGACGATGTGCCACTTCCTTATCCAGGGTTGCTGGGATCCAGATACTTCTTTGAAACGAAATCCAAAATTAATTACGAGATAGAATGTTTCGAGTGTGGAAATAATCTATGGCCTTTTGAAAAACCAAACGAACGCGTTGAGGAAATCGAAATTCCCGCACGTTCGGAAACCTCCTTCCATGTGAAAGTGGTGGATAGCACGATGAAAGAGGGATATATCGCCCCTTTCATAGCCCCTGAAGGTGTCTATGCCGGCGACTGCCTGGTGACAACCATCAACGGGAAGGCTCATTTGAAGGTTTATAATACCACTAGTGACGCCGTAAGGTTAATCGTGCCGGTCGTAAGACTGCAGGCTTTCGATACGGTCGAAACCTTGTCAGCAGACGAGATTGAATCATATTCTTCGAAAATTTCAAATCCTTTCAATTCTTCTATTCCCAGCGTAGATCGCATGACGACTACGTTGTTCCAGGGTCCTTCCGCGGCCCGAAAAAAACGCTCGACCAGCCGAATCGAGATCAATCCATTCAATTCTTCTATTCCCAGCGTAGATCGCATGACGACTACGTTGTTCCAGGGTCCTTCCGCGGCCCGTAAAAAACCCTCGACCAGCCGAGTCGAGATAAATCCTTTCAATTCTTCTATTCCCAGCGTAGATTGCATGACGACTACGTTGTTCCAGGGTCCTTCCGCGGCCCGTAAAAAACGCTCGACCAGCCGAGTCGAGATAAATCCTTTCAATTCTTCTATTTCCAGCGTAGATCGCATGACGACTACGTTGTTCCAGGGTCCTTCCGCGGCCCGTAAAAAAACCTCGACCAGCCGAGTCGAGATAAAACCTTGCCATCGCTATAACGAAAACGATGACCAAGGAAAAACAAAACAAACCTCCAGTAGTGAGGAAAAAACTAAACCAAAAACATATAAAAAACGAAGAAAGAATTCAATTAGAAAGGAAGATGAAATTGTCGAATCAAACAAAGGTAAAAATGTAAATTCAATCTCCACCTATCAGACAACATCGGATAAAATAAAAGACAACTCGGAGCGTTCCCAAGTAATAAAATCTCTCCTACGTTTAGAGCACCTCGCGCAAGACGGATTAGAACATGTCGAAAAAATCATTGAAAAATATTCAGATAGGTTCCACATAAAGGGTGAGCCTCTCGAAGCAACACATGTTCTCCGACACAAGATCCCCACGGTCGACGACCTACCGATCAACACGAAACAGTATAGGTTTCCCCAGGCGCTCAAAGGCGAAGTCCAGCGACAAGTGGACGAGCTATTAGGGACGAGGGTAATAGACCATTCAGAGTCTCCTAACAACAGCCCTGTTTGGATAGTACCGAAAAAACCGGACTCCAGCGGAAACAAACGCTGGCGAATGGTAATCGATTTCCGCGCATTGAATGAAAAAACGATTGGCGATTCCTACCCATTGCCAAATATCACAGACATCCTCGATCAACTAGGGAACGCAAATTATTTCTCAGTATTCGATCTCGCTTCCGGGTTCCATCAAATCGAAATGAACCCCGAAGACAAACCAAAAACCGCGTTTTCGACCCCACACGGTCATTACGAATTCGCGAGAATGCCTTTTGGGCTTAAAAATGCCCCGGCAACATTCCAGCGCTTAATGGACATTGTACTCAGCGGACTCCAAGGGGTATCGCTTTTCGTGTATTTGGATGATATCGTGATTTACGCCAAAGATTTGGACGAACACGAGAGGAAAATTCGCGAATTAATGGAACGTCTGCGTAAAGCAAATCTCAAATTACAACCAGACAAATGCGAATTCCTCAGGCCAGAGGTCAACTACCTCGGCCACATAATCGGAAAAGACGGCCTGAGACCAGATCCTAACAAGCTATTGGCCGTCAAAGATTTTCCAGTCCCCAAAAACGTCAAAAACATACGCCAATTCCTAGGCCTAACCGGTTATTACCGTCGATTTATCAAAGACTTCTCAAAAATTGCAAAACCCTTAACTCATCTTCTAGAAGATAAAGTCGATTTTGAATGGAAAGACGAGACCCAGAAAGCTTTCGACATACTCAAGGGCAAATTGTGCGAAGCCCCAATCCTCCAATACCCGGATTTTGAAAAACCATTTATCATAACGACAGATGCTTCGGGCTACGCCTTAGGCGGAGTCCTCTCACAGGGAGAAATAGGCAAGGATAAACCCATTGCCTACACATCCTGTGTACTACGTGGAGCAACTCTTCGTTACGACACGTATGAAAAAGAAGCAATGGCGATTATTCACAGCGTGAAAGCTTTCCGTCCCTACATTTATGGTAGAAAGTTTACTCTCATCACCGATCACAAACCCTTGGTTTGGTTTAAAACCGCCAAAGACGCAAACACACGCGTTCTAAAATGGCGACTCAAGCTCTCTGAGTACGACTACGACGTCGTTTATAAACCTGGAACGTTAAACGTAAATGCCGACGCTTTGTCGCGTAACCCAGTTGAGAAATCGGAAGAGGTTAAAACCATTCCCCACTACGATCGGAAACAAAACGAAATGTCAGCAGACGCATGGCGAAAGGCGGTACGCGAAATACTCGAAATTTCCGACCGCGACGAAAATCCCACAAGATTTACCACTCAGGTAGAAATCCACCCGCCGCCGCGATCAAATGAAATAAACGTCATCACTCGCTCTCGAGCGAAGAACGACGAACCCCCCGTCCCAGATGGAGACGATCGGCAAGTGGAAGGCACACTTGTCGAGGAAACATCAACAAGGGTCAGCGTGCCTACGCCCGAAGCCACAGATGCACGCGCTAGGACCCACAACCCTCCGCGCCGAACTCAAAGAGCCATAAACTACGAGGAGAGTAGTAGCGAGGAAACGGAGGCCGAAATAATAAGTCCCGCACGTGTTAGGCGACCCACTAAGGGCATCAACCCCAAAACAGCTGAGGTCCCCGACCGGCGCCAAGCACCTCCTGCCATTTATTCCAGAAACTCCTCCATTCCTAACTCCGATGATCCAACAGATTCAGACTCCAGTTCGATTGACTCAAAACTTTCCGACGAAAATCCTCCAGTCAAAGAAATTAAGAGGCCAGAATTAAAAATTGCTAATTGCGTCAGTACGAAGGAACAGTTCCAATTTCGGAACGACAATCTAGTCTATTTCATAGACTCAACAGGGAAACCTTGTGACCCTGGAGGACAAAAACTATTAGAATCCAATAAGTTCCCCATCTGGAAGGATCTGTCGTTAGGCCGAGCCTACAGCAAAAGGGTTGGAAAAAAATATCACATCGCTTTGGTCATTAAGGGAGAGCAGTCTGCATCGCTCACTTTAATAACCGAAAGAATTAATCAGAGCATGGAAGAATTAAAGTCGATTTGCGAAACACTCGACCTCCAGTCGATCAGCTTTTGTCATTGCCAACACGTCGAGCACTTAATATGGACAGATGTGCTGAATATCGTAAAAGATGTATTTAAAGACAGTCCGGTTAAGATACTGATCTGCCTCGGAACTTTGCGCTACGTACCAATCGAAAAACGTGACTCCATTTTCTACGAAATGCATAACTCCCCAATCGGGGGCCACAAAGGGGTTTCCAAGACTTACAATAGAATCAAACGCGACTATATCTGGGAAGATTTAAAATCGCACGTTCAAAGGCGGGTGCAGCAATGCTTGGAGTGTCAGCTAAAGAAGTTGGTCAGAGTCAAGACAAAGCAGCCGATGATAATAACAGACACCCCAGGTACAGTTTTTGAGAAAATTTCAATGGATATAGTAGGTCCAATGCAACGGACGTCCAGCAAAAACGAATATATCCTCACGATTCAAGACCACCTGTCAAAATATTGCATTGCAATTCCACTTCCAAACGCACTAGCGACGACAATCGCCGACGCATTCATAAAGAGGTTCATATGCGTCTTCGGCGCACCAAAAGCACTCCTGACGGACCAAGGGAGTAACTTCCTCAGCGGCCTCATGCGAAGAGTAGCAAAAAGATTCCGAATTAAGCGATGTCGAACGACCGCATTTCATCCCCAATCGAACGGATCGCTGGAGAGGTCTCACCACTCTCTAGCCGAATTCCTTAAGCAATACACAGATAAGGATAACGAATGGGATCAATGGCTCGAATTAGCAATGCTTTCCTACAATACAAGTGTCCACGAAAGCACCAAATACACACCCTTCGAGGTAGTTTTCGGTAAATTAGCACGAATCCCATCAAGCGAACCGCTTAGGGAATCGGATCAGTTACCTACGTATCGTGGATATTTGATCGAATTGATCACCCGTATAAACGGAATCAGGACCCTCGCCTACGAAAATCTAGTCTCATCAAAACATCGCTCAAAAAAATATTATGATAAAAACGCGAATCCCAAGAGTTTCAAAGTCGGAGATTTCGTTTTCCTCCAGAAAGGGCCCAAACCAGGGAAACTCGGAGATCATTACACGGGACCTCATAAGGTCCTGGAAAAAATAGATAAGGGTAACGTAAAGATCCAGTACCAAGGCAAGCCACGAGTCGTGCATGAAAATAGATTACGATATTCGCACATCAACGCCGAAGTAAAGCCTAAAAGAAAACCCAAACCAACGAGAGTCGACGACTCCGAATTTTAAATTAGCAAGTAATCAATTAATAATATTTATTCCATTGTTTTCAGATGATCGCTACCCATTTAATATGGCTAATTTTTTTAATCAACCCTGCCGTCAGCATGGTGGGGTATGATGGAGGATCGAGCCCGTCGAACATTCGACTTGGGCAGATGTAATTAATACCATGAAAAGAGCATTCAAGAACAATCAAATCAAAATATAAATATGTTTGGGAACTTTGCAATATGTACCGACTGAACAAGGCGATCTCATTTTCAACGAAATGCACAAGTCCCCAATCGGAGGACACAAGGGTGTCTCAAAACCCAATTTTAATCCTAATTGAATAAATAATCATAATAATGACCTTGTTTTTCAGATGGCCGTGATCAACCTATTCAGTAACATCTAACCATATCACCTTTGCACTTGCAGCCAGAGAAACAGATTAAATTTTTAGTTACAGTATCCTCAGTGCAGAACACCCGAAATTGTTTATATTCGGAACTCGCCGAACTAACTGTTTCATAATTAAAAAAAAAAATCCCCATCGCAAACCTACGTATAATCGTTTACGTCAATTCCAAATTCATATACGTAATCATTATGTTATATTAGGAAATCATCATATTACGATATGCATACCCAACAGAGTAACATAAGGCATCAAAATTCAAAACTCGCTGAACTAACTGTTTCATAATCCGAGAAAAATGTCCAGTCGCAAACCTACATATAATCGCTTGTACCAATTCGAAATTTGTATACGTAGCCATTATATTATATTAGAAAACCATTATATTAAGATACGCCTACGAAGCAGTGAAAAAGGGGAGCGTCATATACTCCGAAATAGTTTGATAGTAGTGATCCAGGCCTCGGACAAATTGTATACAATTTAGTGAAGAAGCCGAGTTATATGGCGATACTTACTGGCGAAAGAGTACACGTAATTTAATGTATAAGAATACAAGGAGATCTGATCAGGTTAAAAGAATTTTCCGATCAATTGCTGTCACTCGTGGGAACGCAACACATCCCCTTACTTCTCGAACGAATAAATTACCAAACAGGCGAAACAACCTGCAATTCCGTACTTCCCCCATATTACCTTTTTGGAAACACCTAGTACAAGTTCATTCCTGTTCCGGTCGAAGCCACACCACCTGCAATCATGAAATCAACGACGCAGTCTACTTGGCGATACACCAACCCAACATCACCCAACATCATGTGGGATCTATTCCAAAGAAGATATCGACAGCGTACGAGAATGTGTAATGTTTCCCGTAGAAAACCCGCTGTCCTAAACAATATGGCACGGGGCATCAGTAGTCTAAACACTGTCAACCAGGGAGCGAAGTTGTTGAATCTCCTGGATAACAACAACCTACTATATCAAGCGGACTCCACCTAAAATCGCACCTGAAAAAAAAAGAAAAATTCCTTCCATTCGGTACAGCAAACGCTGGTGTCACCCGGATGTTACCCATTGTGGAAACGATCATGCTCATCGGAGATCCATACATGCAGCCTACATACTGTGTACGGCCGGTCGGTCTACCTCGTCGGTGCAGTATAGGACTCGGTTACGCACCTCCTGATGCACCTGGCTAAACGACCTAAGAAGAAAACGTCAGCCATGAAACTGGGCAAGAACTTCATAAACTCATCACAGCTCCTTCTGTCGAACCAAAGGGTCATGCCAAGGCCAACGCTGCAACACCCGATCTCTACAATAACGTCTCTGATCGTTCAAGGTACGATCAACCTCCTAATCTACGTTCCTTTCCCTTGAGTTCGCACGAGAAGACTTTCTAGTATCAAAACAACCACTCTCATAATGCTCAATAACCTTTTTCTCTATCCTCATTATTATTGTTCTTTTAACCTTGTCAAGTAAGATGAGTGCTAATAAGTAATTAAGTATATATGCATAAGGAAAAAGAAAGAAAAGGAAACGCGCACCTATTATATATTTCATAGTGAAGTAAAAAGGTATATATACATAAAAAAAAAAAAAAAAACTTTCTTGTAAGGCGATAATCAAATTTACACCGCCATATTAGACAACAATCTTCGAACATATTTAAGTCACATTGTAAGTCGATCTATGACAATGCCAATTGATACTATCGTGCCACTAAATTTTCGGTTGCAACCCTCAACGAACCTGATCGAGCGAGACGCTCAATCCTGAAGGGGGGAGGTGTCACGTCGCGACCAAATGCGTACAATGTCTTTTTAAGCCTAATACCCACGATAGCGGAATTCTCATTTTTCGACGGATCTGAATATTTTCTTTAGAGTTAGGCCTACCACAGCGGAAACGTAGCCTATCCATAATAAAATAACTAGGCGTTTCTCGTACCTTCCCACGCGGAAGCGTAGCGGTCTTAACGATATCGAGAACAAATATACAAGCGGGAAAATTTTGAACAGTCTCGTTGTAACCCGAACAGAGTCCGAGTATATCGCAGAGTGTCCTTAAGACCAAAAATACACAAAGGAAACCTTCGGGTTACAAGGATGACGAACACGTGAAGCGACACGCAAGAGATGCGTAATGATATTCATAAAGGCGTAAATATGTAACGACGCAATGATGCCACATGCTCACGATCATCCAAGAGCGGAAAAATTTCCAAACCCTTAAAATATACACTCGCTAGGAGGAAATCCTCCGACCCAGGAAGTTGCCGCGGTCATAAAACTGCGTTGATATTTCCCATGCGGACTCGCGGGCCTCGGTCAACGAGCCCTATCTCGAGCGTGCGTTCTTGGCGCCGACAAGGCCCCTTTTTCGTCTATATTTTTCCGCACTCCAGATAAAGAAGCGCAGCCCCTATTCCCGGAAATAGAGCGACGGTTGTGGCTATCGCAACCTACTCCTCGCTCCCACTCTCATTCCAACTTATACATATTTTCCACCAATCCAAAAGAATGCACCCCCAAATGTGCACTCTCCCAGGGGGCCAGTCTCCCACTATCTCAGCATCCCAATTTTTCCTACATCCTAGAAGAAGAAAATGACCAAGTCAGTCTTCCGGCAACCACGATCACACAAACTTCTTTTTATCGAGTCTCAATCCGAGACTCCAGTCAGAATCCAGCGAGCTCATATCTAGGGTTCCTTAACCGATATCCATCGCGTTGAATATTCATTTCCTTTCTTGTAAAGCGTACGTTGTCTTGCAACTCGAGTTTATACAAATCTTGTACTTCGAAAGTTCTCTAACAGTTACGCGATAATCTTAAGAATTTTGACATTTGTATTACGCGCAATATTTCATTGTATTTTCCATTCTCGAACCGCGAATTCCACGAACACTAGAATCTGTGTCACCGAACATTTGCTGTATCCGTCACACACACACCTACACCATCTGCGAGCGTTCGGGCCATCGACGAAGGGCCCATAGTTTTACGACCGTACCTGACACCCAAGCGACTGGGTTAACGCCGAGACGCATCAATGTAAGCGAACACATTTTCACCCTATCGTCTTCAATTTGTATCTTTAAAATAATAGGATCAACCCATACGGCTGATTCTAATAAATTACGAGTCAATCGAATACAAGTGTCACAACCATTATTTTCAACGATTGGATCATCCACGAAATTCTTTAAAATTATCCTTTCCACCAGCACGACCCCTTTTTAACCCTCATCCCGTGCTATTGCGCTAGGCGTAGGCAAGAAAGAGGGATACCACACATATATATATGCCCACGTCCCCTCAGGACGTGACAACACCTCATCTCCCACGTAATGTTTATCATGGTCAACGTCGATATTGGGAATAGAGTTGAAGTTTAACAATTCAACGAGACCGAGGGTATAACTGTTGTGTGGCGAGGGTTCGATGGAGGGAAAGTACTGCGCCTCGAGTATGGACGATGAGCCAGATATGGTCAAGGTTAAGCTATCATCCATGGTGCTGGTAAATTGACAACTGAATTCTCCACGTCATTTCTCTTCTATATATAGTGTATATTTGTCTTGGTGCTGCAATTGTCGAGAATGAAATTTGAGACACAAATGTCCACATTCAATCGTATCATATTCCTGATATCCCTTATAATTATAACTAACGCTACCAACACGAAAATATCTCATGAGTTCGGATGGTGGTGTAAGATTGCCAAAACTATCAAAGTACACGACTTTCCATCCAGTCTTTCTGTATGCGACCCAGTGTGTTCCAGGACCGACATTTTCATCCAAATTTACAATTGCTGCCTCACATTTGGGAGGTCCGCTCGCTGGCAATGTATCGCGCATGTAACCTCCACGGAAATATGGAATCTTCAGGATTTTCGCATATTTAAGAAGGTCGATGTCGGTGAGGGGCCGGTGAGGTCGCGTTATTTCTAGTTTTTTGGCTTGATAAGAAAACCCAATCCCTGCTTATATGGTTTCAGATATAAGCCCTTTCCCAATGCAATTGCTTTAATTGTTCGATTATGACGCTTACTTTCATCTAATTCACGTTGAGCTGCTTGAGCAGCATTTACAGCTTTAGCTATACTAGCCGCACCACCTGACAAAGCACCAGCAGCGCTAAAACCCGTAAAAATGGGCACGAGGAACGGCAATAAACTACCAATCTTATGGGGTACAGGTAGAACCCGAGGTGTGCGCACTTTGCCACCTTGTGTCTTTACAGCTGCACCAGCACATTTTAGAGCTGATTTAATAATCGTTTGTGCATCATTACTTTTAATCATTGTCTTCTTTGCGGCGCCAATTATTTTTTTCAAACAAACGCCACCCTTACAGGCCTTCATCTCCATACCGAATTTTCTCTTCGTCCTCATAATATTTGCCACACCCCAAGTACTCGCTTTTTCACCGATGCTAGGGTCCTTAGCGGTAACACGTTGCTAAGCCTGTTCAGAGAACACTATATCCGCCGAATGTCTCGCTTCAAGATTATCCGGATTCTTCGAATATGCAATATCGTGTTGTTTGCAAGCCGTATCCAATGGATTAATGCCCGGATCACCAGGACCAAGGCGCTTGGTCAACTTTGTGCCTAGTCCGCAATACTGAAATCCGGGCAGATGTAGTTCAACGGGGAGTTTGTTGATTAGGCGGTTGAGGAAACCTTTACCACTCTTGCTATGCAGAATCATGTCTAAAGATAATACACAACTGATGGATAATCCCTATAAGAGTGCTATTTATATGATTTCGCCGTTAGTCGTGTGTAACATGACGCCCAACAAGCAAACTATCGGAGGCGGACTTCCCGTGATAAATTTCGATGAATTAGTCGATGATGGTGGGGCACAGCAACGGCAAAAACGTCATGGAAATTTATTGCCGGATAGCATACGTGCACTGGATTGTGGTCCATCGAATTGTGGGAAAACCAACGCTTTGCTCACTCTTATCATCCATCCGAATGGTTTGAGATTTGAGAACATTTACTTGTATTCCAAATCGTTGAAGCAGCCAAGTTATAAGTTGGTCGAACGGTTGCTCGAACCTGTCAGTGGAGTCGCGTATCATCCATTCAACGCCCATGAACAAGTGATAGCACCAAGTGATGCACAATCCAACTCTATATTCATCTTTCATGAAATAGCGTGTGAAAAACAGGATAATGTTAGAGCCTTCTTTTCCATGGGAAGACATGAGATTGTTGACAGTTTTTATCTTTGCCAGACGTACACCCGTATCCCCAAACATCTCGTGAGAGATAATGCAAATTTCGTGGTGCTTTTCAAGCAGGACGATATTAACCTCAAACACGTCTACAACGATCATGTTAATACGGATATGACTTATACGTGCTTTCAAAATATGTACACGAAATGCTGGAATTCCAACAAGTATGCATTTATCACGATTGACAAGGATAGTGGTATTAATGAGGGTCGATATAGACAAGGTTTTGATTATTTTCTGGCCATTGATAAATGATTCATTGCTGATGGTTGAAGAGACAGTATTGCGCGCACCTTGACAGAGACAACATGAAGCCCGAACAACTTTTGCGCGAAAAAGATGTATTGTGTGAAATTGCCAAGGCGAGCAATGCAATTAGACGAAAGCATCGAATGATGAAAATCGGACAAGATAGCGATGAGCAGAGAATGCAAGATATCTTTAAGCCTATAGTGAGACCATTGGAGAAATTGGTATCGTATAAAAACGGCGAGGTAATGAAGGAGGAAATTAAGGGTGAAAAAATGAGTGATAATGCTGAAGAAGGAGATGCGATCAATGCTGTGCAAAATCAATTGAAGAATAAGACACAAGATTCCTTCAAGAGTGAAACACAAGATTCTTTCAAATTGATATATGAGGATGATGATGATGACACGCACAATGTTGATAAATTAATCGGCGAATATCTCCTGTTATTACGAACAAATAGAAAGGCAAACTTGGATGTATTATATGGTGTACGGAATCTCGCAAACAACAAATTAATGATTGGCAATTCTCCGATAATTTTCGACTCTCAACATATTCGTGTGGGTGATGGCAATTATCCGAAAACTGTTGGATTAACGGAGTTGTTGTTTAAAAAAGTGCCCAATGTCGAAACTCTCACACCGGACGATTCGAAAAACTACGAAAAGACTGTCATCTCGACGAATGGACACAAAAAATGTTACAAGTCCAATGAGGCAATACGACGTAATACCTGCCATAAGTTCAACACTTATATCGCAAATATAGTCGATCATCATGTGGGAACGGGTATGCCAAAATATAAGCTAGCCAGGAAAAACACCCAATTGGACTATATTTACGGGGATAATCCAATAGAGCTAGTAGATCGTCTTCGCTTACTTCTGGCATCGCAAGCAGCCGGAAATTCTGCGCATTCGAATGAAATCATATCGATTATCGAGCAATTGCGCGAAGCTGAAATCATTTATTAGCTCAGCATCGGAGAATTCACGCATTTTCAACATGAGTGTCGACGTGTTTGGACGCCAATTAAATAAGAGTGTACTCCTCAGTAAGCAAGGTCCTCCGGGCCGACCTGGGATTGGGTTTAAAACGACCGCAGATGGCCATTATGACTTGGGGCAGAAACGATTGTGTAACATCGCTAATCCGGAAGGACGGGACGATGCCATCACTCTAAGTGCTTTGCATAAAAATTCTCGAACTATCATTAAGAACATACGCAAAGAAATGAACGAGAGTAATCAGTTGCTGGTTAATGGACTTGAAGCTACGATAACAGATATTGCAAAATCCCTCGAGGTCGATGTCAAAAATCTACAAGATTTGGTGATTCGTAATTCACGGACCATTGCTGCACTGGATGCGCGACTGAGCGGACTAGAAAATGAACGAGAAAAAGAGCGCTCTCGTGCTGGAGCTACATAAGCCTGCTCAACGAAATTATCCTCGTCGACACGTGGACATCCGGGGTTTGGACGAAACCTGGCATGCTGATCTCGTCGATATGTCATCATACGCGCGTGAAAACTCTATACATAAATTTCTCCTTACCGTCATCGATACTTTCTCAAAATTCGCCTGGGCCGCGCCAATGTTGAGTAAGAATGGCAGAAATGCAGCAGCCGCAATGAAGTCGATAATCGATAAGGGACGACGGATACCGCAGAACTGTCGATCATGGAAAAGAATTTTACAATTCCACTTTCAAGTCTCTGATGGAAAAGCACAATATTAACATGTATGCAACGTATAGTAATTTAAAAGCATCCATTTGCGAGCGTTTTAATCGTACACTGAAAAACAAAATGTGGAAGCAATTTAGCCTTCGTGGTAATTTTAAGTGGATCGATATTCTTGATAATTTAATTGTCGAGTATAATGACTCTGTACACCGTACAATTAAAATAAAGCCAAGGAATGTAAATGTAGGTAACGAGAAGACAATATTGCGGCAAGTTTTTAATAAGATTTAACCTCTAATGAAGAAGCCACCAAAACTCAAAATTGGCGATAAAGTGAGAATCAGCAAATTTAAGAGTGTGTTTGACAAGGGTTACACACCAACCTGGACAACGGAAATATTTACAATATATAGCGTGAAAAACTCAAGTCCTGTAACGTATAGCCTGAAAGACCATACGGATAAACCTACTGCAGGTGGTTTCTACGAGCAAGAACTTCTAAAAGTTAAATATCCCGATATCTATCTCGTGGAAAAAGTACTGACGAAATGTGGCAATCGAATGTTTGTGAAATGGTTGGGTTTCGATAATACCCACAATAGTTGGATAAATACATCTGATTTGTAGTGAACAATAAATGTTTTAAATTTATTTATGACTCCTTCCTCTCTGCCTAAAGCCCCAACAAGCAGCGGTCAAGTGTCGTCTTCATCTCCGCACGTGCTGCAAAGGATGAATAGTCAGATTTCCCCGACATCGCAGCATGTATCCCTTGGGTAGCTCTTTTTTTTGCTCTTCGCATTTAAATCTTTTTTTTCCCCTGAAAAATGCGTCACGGCGATATGGAGGAAAATAGTTTGAATGAATATATGGATTGCAAAGGGTAATGTTTTTTTAGTCTTTATTTTCTACCAGTTGAAAAATATACACAATCGATTGCGATATTATAGTATATAGCGGTGTTAAAATGGTATTCTGCAATGTCCCTATGGCAATGTGTTTGTGCCATTAGGTATGATATATCGCTGATCATCGAGTGGGCTAAGAGCAGTTTTTCTTTCGCGAATAGTATATACATCGTGCAGTGTGGATCTTATACACGTTTGGCTCCGACACACTTCAATCTCATTTAAACACTGCATATAATCATCAAAAATTATTGTTCTTGCGACAACGCCACTCTTTACACCTTTAACTTATTTGGTGACCTGTTTACCATCTACTCTTAACGTATACATTTTTGACCGAATTCCAACAAATTCAGTCATTATAGCACCATTGTTTTCATTATTCATAAGACCTGGCCCTTTCTTATTTACTAATGGAATATCGAAAACATTATCGATGGGATAATCACTCGTGTCGAACCGGACAATAGTTTGCTTCATACCTTCATATACATCTTCGCACTCAATGTGGTAGACAAGGCTATCGGTATCGGTGTACATTATCTTGCATTTTTCACGATGCAACGGAGCCATATAATCATAGTGCAACTCATACAAACACGTTTTCGATATATCGAGTGTACACATACCGACATATATTGGTTTGTAGAATTTCACTTCAAGTTTACGCAATTCAACGGCAATCAAGTTTTCGGAAAAGATGCTCCTACTGTGAAAGTTGGGCTTCGCAATCATCGCCTCGGCACCATATCTCGCCTCCCATTTTGTCAACAGTTTCACATCAACGTGATTTCGAACGTTTTCCATTGTTTTGCCAAATACCGCATTATTCATCAGCTTATATACATTTTTTTCAAAATCATTTTCCGCCATGGTTCTGAATTGCGTGTTTAGCTCGATGTAAGAACGTAGCCATGGAGATTGTTGGAATTGCAATATTCGATGGATTTTTGTTATACAGAGCCCATGGCGTAGACACTGCTGAACATTTCGGTAATGTACAATATAGCGCTCTTTGTTGTACAAAGTTGCGTGCAACTTTTCCTGCCGCTTACCAGGTGGTTTTCCACGCGTTGGACAAAACGGAAGATCGCTATGGGCATCGTGTAAATTTTGTGGATAATCCAACTCTATCTCGAGAATGTAGCCCGTCGGCGAATCGCTTGAGATTGATGATACATCAAAATTTGACAGGTCGTTGACCCATTTGAAATTTACATAAGGCAAAAATTGACACATTACCCAGCCGTACAAATTGTTTACATCGAAATACATGCGATATGATGAAGCTTTAGATGGATCGTGTGACTATATATTTGATATTCGCGTTAACATATCTGTTAGAACATTGACTTAAGGGGTAAGGCCACTGTAAATTTTTTGAAAAATCGATTTTTTTTTATTGGCTTAAAAAATAGTTTAAACCCTCTAGAATAAGAAAAAAAAGGTCCTGTGCGAAAAAAAATTTGTTGTCCTTAGGAAATGAAGGTCGCCGCCAAGCGTGTCAAAACTTGCTCCGAAACGACTGCAATTATATCGGAGATGGCGATTCCAAAACTTTCAAAGGCATCGTGGATTCGAAGCCTTATGAAAATGTTGATGTTAAAAAAAAAGAGTGCATAGATCACGTGCAAAAAAAGAATGGGCACTCGATTGAGAAACTTAAAAAAAGGAACAAAAGGTCTCGGGGGAAGAGGAAAACTCACTGCCAAATTGATTGACGAACTAAGCATTTATTACGGCTTAGCAATCCGTCGAAATTCCGATTCCATCAAAAATATGAAAAATGAGATCTGGGCAACCCTTTTTCACAAAATGTCAACGGATGAAAAGCCTCAGCACGAAAAATGTTCGGAGAATTGGTGCAGTTGGAAGAAAGCGAAAGCAGAAAATGCCTTGGATGCGTATCATCACAATCAGCCAATGAGTGAGGAGGTTTATCAAGCCATCAAACCCATCTACATGGAATTGAGCCGGGACGAGTTGCTGGAGCGTTGCTTGGGGGCCTATACTCAAAACAATAACGAAAGTTTCAACGCTACCGGTTGGAGTTTGGCCCCCAAATCATCCTCAAGCGGAAAAACTGTACTAGATATTGCGACGGATATCGCTGTTTGCATATTCAATGGCGGCCTTACCAACGTCTTGCAAATATTCAAGATGTTGGAGGTGGAAATTGGTGTACAGTTATATAATTTCTGCATCGAAGCCGACGCCAAACGCATCACGCACGCGGAGACATCTCTGAGCGACGCGGCCAAAAGTGCGCGCGCGCTCCAAAAATCAACCAGGAAAGACGAAGAAGACGAAAATTTGGCTATCGAAGGACAAATGTATGGTGCTGGGATTGCAGACTAACGGTAAAAAATTTTTTTAACTTCTTTTTTTAATTTTTTCCAATAAAAAACTATTCGCAAAACTATAAACGCGTTTTTCTCGAAACATGGTTTTTCAAAATGGCACGCAGCATAACTCGAACAATTTTCATTTTTTTTACTTGAAATTTTAACCAGATGTGAACATTTACATTATCTTGAGAATGTCGATCGGAATTTTCAAGAACTTTATTTATTGATTTTTTATTAACAAAAAACTTGCCGTTTTTTCGTCAAAAATCAATTTTTTTTTCAAACGCACGCCAAATCCACAAAAATTGATACTTTTTAAAATCCGATCGACATTCTCTAGCTATAGCCCTCTAGATTAATGGTTTTTTTTTTTTTTGTTCTAGATTCAAAAGTGCACCAGTGGTGCTGCGTGCCGCGGAGCCCTGGAAGCAAAACATGTCCCGGGAAGATAGCTGTGGAACCGCCATTGTGTTTTTTTTTACTGTAAAAAAATTTTATAATAAAGTTTGATGTATGCCCGATAACACCATTAAAAGTTTTTTTTCAAATACCTTCAATTTCGGGAGCAAAAAATTAGAGAAAAAACCTTTTTTTTGGGCCGTTACAGTGGCCTTACTCCTTAATCCGCCACGTATACCGCGTTCGATAAACATGACCATGTCAATGTCAGTGAGCAATTCGAATCTAATACTCGTATGCTTCAACATTGCGTCCCATGTATACCCGGGCAGTGAATAATAATATGCCGGGTCAAGTCCATAGCTCTCAATACAGCTATCACGGAAATTTTCAAATATGTCAGCTAATAACAGGATATCTGTTTTCAGATATAGATCGCTATATTCGCCTAACGTTTGAATAGAGAATTCCTTCCAAACATTTTCCGCGTGCGTATAGTCGCTCTCGCTTACAATGCCACCACTCAATGAACTGTAAAATGAGTCAATTGGTGGTAGACACATTTCTTGCAGCCTACTGACATCATCCACATATTCATATGGGAAAACACCTTTGCCTGTCAATAAATCGAATTGTTGATTATTAGGAATTGCAGATTTCAAAATTGTTAGTTTGTCCTTGGTGAGAAACGAGGCTAATTCATCGAGAGAAGTATTGGGAAATCTGTACGAATCGATAAATCGCAATTTGATGTCATTTCGCGTATCATTCGTGAGTTTTACATTTTTCGTAAACGAAATATACTTTTCTTTTCTTATGGGAAGTATTTCGACACTCCCTTCGAAAGCTGTAGCCACTTCCTTTATAATGAAATGCGCATCATATCCGGATAAATTGTGAAATACGACAGGGATGGAAAAGGATTGCTGAAAGTTCAAATTGCAGTTCGAATGCGCGGGGCCTCGATAACGCCCAGTCAAATGACAATGATCTCTAACACGTGCATCGCCTTGCGTAAAAGTTTTCTCACATATGTGGCAGTGCGTAGCGCGGCGAAATTCTGCCCATTCCTCACGTGTCAAATGTATCATGGGGACATTAGTACATAAAATGGTTTTCACGCGAATAGCCAAATTTTTCAGTTCTTGAACAAACCAGGAAATGCAATTATCACTGCGAGCCAACTGATATGTGGATATGGAATTGTCATGTGAACAATGCAAGTAATACGCAGCACTGAATACTTTGTGATGCTGATACCTATTTGGATCGTCGGTTTCGACAAGACACACTCGAGGTCTGCGTATACAACGAAGGGGAGACGCTGCTTCCGATGAAAGTTGTTGAAAGTGAGCCACTTGTTCTCTTCACGTGGCAACTGAATGGCACAGTCATTCAGCTTTCCACAATCCATTGTGTGTGCCTCTAGTTTCACATTCAAACTGAAGTAATGCAAACACCTGTACATAGAGATTTAATTGGTTTTATTCGACCAATTCCTTCAAATATATCATTACGTTGCAAATTTGATTGTATTGTAAGTTTACATACCGATCGCAGATATATTTTCGATCGCCCAGTTTGCTAAGTTGCGAGCTCACCAGCCTGGACAAATTTTTAATCCACGCAAAATGTCCAACATTGGTGCCTGATGGATCTTGAAGGTACAGCAAATTGATATGCTTATCCCTTTAGTGCCCACTAATGTATATTGGAAGGGTTTTTTCTTCTTGACGGTATACACATTTATTGATAAATTATTTTGTTGTTCGATTTTTTTTACTTTTTCTAGAGTCATGGGAAGGGTAATACCCTGTGGATTTAAAACCGTCGAAAAATGTGGATATGAAGATTCACGATCACTGTCACGTTCGGCAGGGTGTAGAGCCGCGACCACGGACCACACAAAGCACGCATTATCATTGGACTTTATATTTACTACTGCACGCTTCGTCATTACTTCCTGTGGCAATTTAAGGTGGCAACCGGCTCGCATTGAATTATATTTATTCACACTAATGGTTAAATTTTGAGTTTTTAACAAGGCCCAGCCACTATCGCGTTCTTGAAATTCGTCAAGGGATGCTAGAGGGGGTTCGACAACACGTTGTTCATACCACTCATCTAAATCAGATGTTTGAAAAAGTTCAAAGTTTTTTGTAATGACACTTTTGTTCGCGTGCCTATCATCTGCCAAAAACTCATCATTGAACGTGGTATTAACCTTTACACTAATATGTTGTTCAACAATGTTTTTCACATGCAAAAACACGATGTCTCGGGCATCTTCGAGAAATTGACGTGGTTCAATATGGTTGCGGTTAATTACTGAACCAGTCAGTATGCGACTTTCGAACACCGTCTCAATGTTCCGCCAAATCAAACCATTTCCTCGTGCACCACATCCAGCCCCCTCATGAACAAAACGTTGACGTATCGAATTTTTCAAACTTTCAAGTCGCACTATCTGAGCGATTAATAATTGTCGATTACCAATTGTCAATCGCGGACGTTTATTTCGACTTTGGTTCTTAAACGATTTAATTAATTCGCTGTATTGTTGCTCCCACACATTATACTCTTCCACCGAATTTATGAGTATAGCTTGTTCTCGTAGTCATTGTTCTAGCACGATGCTACACATATTTATAAGTTTGAAAAAAATGGTTGAAGTAAGAAACGATGTTGGTTTGTTGACTGCTCCATTCAAAATGTTAAAACTTCCGAGCAGCAGCAATCACAATGTTCCACAATTTAAAGAAAAAAATATTTTCCCTCTGTATCATTATATTAGAAGTCTAACAGCCTCCCCTCTCAGGCTTTCTTATATCAACATTCGTATAGAGTCGGGGGATAGAGCAGAAAAAATAGAGCGATCAATGTAGGGTCTGTGAGGGCTTTTACGAGTTTTTAAGGACGTGACGTGTTGCTGACTAACATTAAATGCCATTCGATATCTAGACCGAATATTGAACATGGTGTCAGAGGCGTGAGTGAGAGAGACATACTATGTATAATATATATACATGCAAACAAATAGGACGTCTGTGCTCGAGTCGTGCATGCATAGCAATCGGAAATCCCAAAATACTGGGATGTTCGCTATAAGAGACCACTTTTATGTGTCTCCATACGTTGTTTTCAAACGTGGTTTTGTGGAGATCGTAAAATTCAATACTTTAGATAAGTCCTAGCAGGTCAGCCTTCGCCTCCACGATGTAGGGTCACGTTTTTTTTTACAGTGCATCAACACCCTGGCCGATAGTCGAGGAAGAAAAAACATTGAGAAAACAATTTTTCGACATCTTAGAAGGCCATTTTTTTCTACCCATCTCCCTATTTCCTACAGGCTAAGGAGAAAAAACCGTTTACACATCCTAGCGTTGAAGTATGGAAAAATTCGAGCAATACCATCCCACCATTCTGCACCCCCAATAGCGATCCAAAAATCGAAATCTTGGAAAGAATCGGGACAGCATTTTTCCCCATTCCAGTTTCCAACCTCCGAGACGTGTTTTTAAAACGAAAGAGCCGTAGAATAAAAGAAAAGTGCAATAATGGCTGATCGATTCCGCGAAGTTGATGTGATTGATATCGCCGACGACGACGACGTCAACGAAATAGACGCTATAGGTGTAGACGATCTGGAAAGTAATATCGAATCGGTAGATTCCGCGTATGAAAGTGAATCTGATAGTGAAAACCACGATGTGCGGGAAAATAGAATGGACATGCTTCAAATTTATTTTCTCGACCAGAACGTCAAATATTGCGTGAATTATTTTTACTTCAGGACAAATGGTCGAGCAACGTATTGCACTTCGTGCTATTTCCAAGCACGGGATGCGTTTGGAGAAGTAATAAGAGTGTGTGGTCACTACCGCGAACGCTATGCTGGGATGAGGGGAATTTTCTGCTACGACTGTCGAGATCCACTGCATCAAATAATTCCATCTGACATGTGTACCACCTGCATAAATGTATACCAAGCTAACTGTAAGTATTCCCATTCAACTTTGGTATCATTGTAAATAATGCCATTGCGTTACATAGATTAATGAGAAAAAATGCATGTTTTGTTTGTTTCAGAACGATTGCATCGATGTCGATTTTTATTTTATTTTTCATTTTTATTATCATTTCTATTTGATTTTCAATTTGTATTTAAAATTGTTTCATTATTCATGAAAAAGTTCTATTGCAACCATTAGGTATGCAATTTATAGCAGAAAAAAGAATAAGTACTCATTAATTATGATTGTTGTCTCGTTCTATTCACCCCCCCCCCCTCCCGCGGTAGGCAACGTCATCCTCCCCCTCGCCGTGTGACGTCACACCCCCACTCCCGGCTACCTCGTGCTAGACCCCCTCTGTACTGCCTTCCCCCTCTGCAGCGCCTTCCCCCTCCCGGCAGCCCGACGTCTGCCCGCGGTTCCCGCGCTGGAGACCCCCGCCCGCTCCCCCCTGAGATCGCGAAGTTAGAATCAGTCCTGTTATACTACTGACGCTGTAAAACTTGACAGTCAATTAATCAAAAAAAGAATCCAATGTTGCATTGATACTGATGGTCATCATTTCGAACACTTACTATAAACGTAGTAATTTTATTTACTACCGAAACTGTAAGTATTCTCGCCTCTCTGTACTCACTATGACTTTGAATGATTTTATGTGATAGGCCCATGAACTGGTTTTTAGCTCCTTCATGATACAGAAAAAAAACATACAGATCCATTTAAAAAAATGGAGTTGACCTTCAAATGTGAGAAGTACCTGCAAAAAAGTATTATAGCTATAGGATGGCCCCTTTCGTATTGTGCCATTTTCTTTCAGCAAATACTTCTGTGAACCTTATCGTTTCGAAAATATCCAAGGTGCTAATAATTATTGATCCACCCTGTATATACACTAGCGCTCAAAAGTTTGGATACACCAGTCGATATTTCTTCCCGCACTTGAAGCTGGATAACTCTGTCGAAAAAAAGATATTTACATTTTCGAAGCAGCCGCTCAAAAAGGGTGAATCAGACTTTAGTTTGCTTTTTAGAAAATATTTTTTACGATTTTTTTCGACCCGGTACGCACCTTGGTTCGTGACCGTTTTTAGGCCTTTCTTCGACCATCGCGAATCAAGCGCATAATTCTAGTAATTTTTTTTTATCTATGAAATTCTTGAATGGGAAGACAGAAGCTCCATCTTCCTCTTTTTAAAAATTGTTTGCGATTTTTTTCGTAGTTCTTTTATTATTGGCTAAAAAAAAAGTTTTATGAAAAATTCAAAATAACTCAAGAACGATAGGTTTTAAGAGAAAATGTCAAAGATGTAAAAAGTTGCGTATTTTTATACTGGATCGCTTGGATTTTTTTCAGAATGTATCTTTTGTAGACGCTAAGATGAATATTTCAGCTACGGCGTAAGAAATGTACACGACTATAGAAGCTAAGACGAATATTCCCGTTAAGATCTAAGAAATGTACACAACGTAGAGATTAAGACGAATATCCCTGTTAAGGTATAAGAAATGTAATCACGCCGGTGCTGTAGGCCAATTGACGCGTTCCGTTCCCCGATTATTAAGGATGTTGAATCGCAAATCGTAAATGATGATGAAATTCTGAAAATTTGGTACGTTTTTGTATGAAGTATTTCAGAGGTCGTGTAAAAATTTCACGACAATAAGGAAGCTCGGTATTGAACAATTAACATTCACAAATTAAATGTTGTTTTATGGAAACTGATGTAACTTTGCAATACGTTTTTTTTTGACCTCTCAATTTTATCATATCTACAATATACTGAAAGCAACAGAAACAAAACGAAGTTTATTAATAAATTTTTTTCTATTTTTTTTTTTAATTGTTCTTACCAAAATGTTAATTTTTTAATAACGAGCTTCCTAATCGTCGTGTAATTTTAACACGACCTCTTAAATATTTCATACAAAAACATACCAAACTTTCAGAATTATCTTATTATTTTGTATTTCAACCCTTAAGGAGGTTTAAGTTATGATGATAGAATTCTGAAAATTTGGTATGTTTTCACATGAAGTATTCGGAGGTCGTGTAAAAATGTCAAGACGATTAGGAAGCTATTTATTGAACAATTAACATTAACATGAGTAGTAGGGCTAGGCGGGTTCTAACGCACTTTTTGGGGGAAGAGCGAAGGATGGGGGGGGGGGGGGGGAGGGAGAGAGGGGCGAGGGAGCGAGGGGGCGGGAGCGAGGGGGGAGGGAGAGAGGGGAGTGGGGTTGGGGGAAGCGAGGTGTTTGTGTGTGTGTGTGTGTGTGTGTGTGTGTGTGTGTGTGTGTGTGTGTGTGTGTGTGTGTGTGTGTGTGTGTGTGCGTGCGTGCGTGCGTGCGTGCGTGCGTACGTGCGTGCGTGCGTGCGTGCGTGCGTGCGTGCGTGCGTGCGTGCGTGCGTGCGTGCGTGCGTGCGTGCGTGCGTGCGTGCGTGCGTGCGTGCGTGCGTGCGTGCGTGCGTGCGTGCGTGCGTGCGTGCGTGCGTGCGTGCGTGCGTGCGTGCGTGCGTGCGTGCGTGCGTGCGTGCGTGCGTGCGTGCGTGCGTGCGTGCGTGCATGCGGCAACCATATATGGTTCGGAAAATTTTTGGTAATTTGAAGACGCTACATGAAGGGGCGTCCTTTCAAAGCCCCCCTAATTTATGACATGCAGCTGGTTCCATTCCGAAAGACAATATCAAGATGATTGCATGTGTGTCTGCCCCGTCTCAAAGCCCGCCGACACTCGAAACAGGTCCTGGCAGGTTTGTTGGAAAAGCGTGCATGCGTGTGTGTGCGTGTGTAACAACCATATTTGGGTCGGAAAATTTTTCGGTAATATGAAAACGCTAGGCGCCACATGGGTGGTCTATATTTATGACATGCAGCTGCCCTGCTTCTATCTCGAAGATAATGTCAAGATGTTAGCATCCACCCCATCTCAAAGCTCGCCGACACTCGAAACAGGTCCTGACAGGTTCCTCGGGAAAACTGCAAACTTTAGGGATCTATCGTGAAGGGCCGTTGGCGGCGATGGACTACTTGAGCTGCACTCTTGAAAAAAGAAGTCTCATCGAAGTGTTGATTTCATTCCGAGATATAACGTCAAGATGTTCGCATGTGCGAGTATGTACGCAGTACATGCAGCCAAGCACCCCCCGGACTTGACTAAAAACGAGCTCGAACAGGTTCCAAAGGTTTTGCTCCTAAAATATTGGGGTAAATATGTGGGATTATTTTGGGATCGTTTGCCGGAACATCATCAGAACGACAGTGAAGTGGTATCATATCTTCCATGCATGGAGCATTATAATACACCGCAGATGAAAGATCACATCGATGGCCCCCCACCTCAACGTCGGGAGTGTAATAAATCCTGTGATCCACGTACGGGGTTCTTCGAACGTGTTTGAACCTGTTTTTCACGATTGGAAAAGAGGGGAGAAGTTCGTGTATGTTTGAGTGGGGGGGGGGGGCTTACGGGGGAGCTTATAATTCCTTGGACCAAGCTCAGACTCTACTATTCCACCGCACCATCAACATCTCTCCAAAAAAGAACTTTGAAAGTGCGGGGCAAATGGATCTCTCGAGTATCAACAAAGTCAGCCGGATGGTGGAATTCCTTGCAACCAAGAAGCTGTCAGAACTCACCGCTCATTCGGATCATCGAATCTCCGACATGAGGGGCGTACAAACCAAGTTTGGGAAACGATACATCGCCGACATTGTGGATGAGTTCTCCGTCTTCTTACCGGCACGACTTGTGAAGGCCTTTGACCACGATCCGGCAATGTTCGAGAGTATGCTATAAGTGGCACGCGATGGTCAACTCTGCATGCAGTACATTGGAGGAAAATACAACAGTGTCGAGTTCCACGGTCTCCATATATTACCATCGAAATGTTTTTTATTCATTGAAAAAAAGTCCCTCGCTCACGCCTCGTATACACTCAACCCGCTTTTCAGCGAATTTACATTTGCATGGGTGCAGTTGTATTTCGTGTTGAAGGAATGATGGGGGCATTTGGAGTTCATGATTTTCGGCAGCTTCTGCAGCGATGGACAGTCCAGAGTCTCCAAGTCGATGACCTTTGTTGTGGCATCCGTGAATCTTGATAGCCATGCGCATTTCTCGAATCCCTTCGCATAGTTGGCTGGAGCTCCTTGCAAGATTCGTCGAATTGTCTTTCTAGCTGCCTCGTATGGTATGCCGCTGTGATCCCATCCTATTCCATGGAAATTGCGTTCCAGCCACTTGTTTGTCATTTCGTACTTGACCGGTAGGGAGTCCCATGCAAATGGTGCGTCGAAGGCGAGCGTCAATGGTTCAGCATCCTTGTCGAGGAGTCTGACGATGGACATCTCCTTTGGACATATTTGTTGATGGGACTCTTGAAGCCCTGCACATCGACGATAAGTTCCATGTTGACTGATGCGGGTGTGAATCATCGGCATGATTTTATAGCCATTTTTCAACCGCCCCCCCCCCCCCCCCCCCACTGATTGGATTGTACTCGACAATACGATCATGAAGGATCATGCAGTATGCCGAAGTTTGTGGTGAAATATTGTTTTTCAATTCAAATTCAAGACGCACGTCAACAGGGCCGGAGTTGGGCGAATCGTTTTGCTTTGAACAGTCAATTACATCGAGGGGGGCTTTTTCTAAAAATTCCACCCTGCTCAGCCATGGTTCAGCCTCTTTGTTGTAATAGGTCTGCTGAAAGTTTGCATACATCTCATAGAGTAGAGCATATTGATTTTCTTCAATGTTCAAATTCAAATTCCCATATGGATAACATTGCG
The DNA here is from genome assembly GCA_951751655.1 of Ophion costatus. Lineage (NCBI taxonomy): Eukaryota > Metazoa > Arthropoda > Insecta > Hymenoptera > Ichneumonidae > Ophion > Ophion costatus. Next base: position 16,312,215 of record OX632356.1, on the reverse strand, counting down.
AGTTGAGGTATAGTTTGACATCGCTCATGTTACAATGATCAAAGTGGCTCGGATTTTGATGTTCCTTAATTTTCCGTCCCGTCTGCAGCGCGAGTACGACATATCGTGGCTTCTCCAGCTGATTCGAGGTTTTCACAGACTACACGTACTTAGAGGTCGCAGGCATCAATTGGCATTCATGCAGTTCCTATGTTCGGAAACTCATGGAGATTGGGGCGTATTTGGCGAGAAACTTTAACGGCTGAACTTTTCGCTGATCCGAGACTGTTACATTCGGTGCGAGCCGTTCTATTTGATGGAACACGAGTTTGGGGACTTCGCTCTTGGGATCCATAGGAGTATCCACGGCTACACAACTCAACGAAATATTCATGGATCGCACAAGATACCATCCCAGCGGGAGAAACAACAATATGTCATTTTTGCGGCACAGACTGGTGAAAAGAATTATATGGCAAAGGACATTTCATTATTCGTCAACTGCGAACTCACCAGAGTTAAACTTTATCTCAATTCGGAATTCTATCCTCAGGATGGATCGAAATTAACCTTCGACTAAAAAAAAAAATTCGCCATTTTGTTCAATATGTACTCTCGATTTCCTACATATCAGTACGACTGTAATAGTGATCGTTCTTTGCTAATCATCGCCAAGTTTTAATGTATCAGCCCTCCACGGTTGATGATTGATCGCAATCAGAATCTGCCTGTAAACAAATGCTACTGTACATGCGTGAATAGAGTTCGCATGCAAGGAAGATTGCGATAGGAAGGATGATCGCCAAGTGCAGTACTTCGTTATGGCAGCATAATGCGATATCGGTTTGTGCAGCTGAATATAATTTTTTTTTTTTCGAATGTGAAACGCAATTTTTTTTTGTATAGAGTTTTATTGAAAATAAATTAATATAATCGCACAATGATGGTCGAAGACATTCAGCAGTGCATGTTCGACAGATGTTCGAGAGCCGTTTGTTGGAAGTTTGCGAGGCGTTCAAAAACATTCATAAGCCGTTTGAAGACATGCATGAGGGGTTCAAAGAGTTTCAAGAGACTTTTTACGACGTTCATGGGAAGGTTGAAGATGGTCGTGAGACGTTCAAGAGACGTTTGAAAACGTTCATAGGACGTTTGAATACATTGGCGAGAGGTTCGAAGACGTTCAGAGACTTTCGAAGACGTTCAAGAGATCTTTGACGATATTCATAATACGTTTGAAGACATCGATGAGGGGTTCGAAGACGTTTAAGAGACTTTCAAAGACCTTCACGAGGGGCTTCAAGCCATGCAAGAAACTTTTGAATACGTTCAAGAGACTTTCGATGACATTCATAATACGTTTAAAGACGGTCTTGAGGGATGCGAAGACGTTCAGAGACTTCCGAAGATGTTCAAGAGATCTTTGACGATATTCATAATACGTTTGAAGAAATCGATGAGGGTTTCAAAGACGTTTAAGAGACTTTTAAAGACATTCACGAGGGGCTTCCAGACATGCAAGAAACTTTTGCATACATTCAAGACACTTTCTACGACGTTCGTGAGACGTCTGAAGATGTTCGTGAGACGTCTAAGAGTCTTTCGAAAACGTTCACGAGACTTTCGACAACATTTACAATACGTTTGAAAACATTCATGAGAGATTCGAAAACACTTAAGAGAGACTTTCAAAGACATTCACAAGGGTTCGAAAAGTTTCAGAAGACTTTCTACGACGTCCATGAGACCTTTGAAGATGTTCGTGAGACGTTCAAGAGACTTTCGACGACATTCATAATACGTTTGAAGACGTTAATGAGGGATTCGAAGACGTTTAGAGACTTTCGAAGACGTTCTAGAGATCTTTGACGATATTCACAATACGTTTGAAGACATCGATGAGGGGTTCGAAGATGATTAAGAGACTGTTAAAGACATTCACGAGGGGCTTCAAGACATGCAAGAAACTTTTGAATACGTTCAAGACACTTTCTACGACGTTCAGAGACTTTCGAAGATATTCAAGAGATCTTTGACGATATTCATCATACGTTTGAAGACATCGATGAGGGGTTTGCAGACGTTTAAGAGACTTTCAAAGACATTCACGAGGGGCTTCAAGACATGCAATAAACTTTTGAATACGTTCAAGACACTTTTGAATACGTTCAAGAGACTTTTTACGACGTTCATGAGACGTTTAAGATTCCTTCGAAAACGTTCACGAGACTTTCGACGACATACATAATACGTTTGAAGACATTCATGAGAGATTCGAAAACGCTTAAGGGAATTTCAAAAATATTCACGATGGGCTTGTCGACATCCAAGACACTATCGAACACGTTCAAGAGTCTCTCAACGACATTCATAATATGTTTGACGACATTCATGAGGGGCTTGAAGAATGCTGAGAGAGACTTTCTAAGACATTCGCGAGGGGTTCGAAGAGTTTCAAAAGACTTTTTACGGAGTTCATGAGACGTTTGGAGATGTTCGTGAGACGTTAAAGAGACTTTCGAAAACGGTCATAACACGTCTGAAGGTATTCACAATAGTCTCTCGTAGGAGTCTTCAAGCCCGTCATGAATGTCGTCAAGCGTATTATGAATGTCGTTGGGAGACTCTTGAACGTGTTCGAAAGTGTCTTGGATGTCGACAAACCCATCGTGAATATCTTTGAAAGTCCCTTAAGCGTTTTCGAATCTCTCATGAATGTCTTCAAACGTATTATGTATGTCGTCGAAAGTCTCGTGAACGTTTTTGAAGGAATCTTAAACGTCTCATGAACGTCGTAGAAAGTCTCTTGAACGTATTCAAAAGTGTCTTGACCGTATTCAAAAGTTTTTTGCATGTCTTGAAGCCCCTCGTGAATGTCATTGAAAGGCTCTTAAACGTCTCCGAACCCCTCATCGATGTCTTCAAACGTATTATGAATATCGTCAAAGATCTCTTGAATATCTTCGAAAGTCTCTGAACGTCTTCGAATCCCTCATGAATGTCTTCAAACGTCATATGAGCGTTTTCCGAAGTCTCTTGAACGTCTCACGAACATCTTCAAACGTCTCCTGGACGTCGTAGAAAGTCTCCTGAATCTCTTCGAACCCGTGCGAATGTCTTTGAAAGTCTCTCTTAAGCGTTTTCGAATCTCTCATGAATGTTTTCAAACGTGTTGTGAATGTTGTCGAAAGTCTCGTAACCGTTTTCGAAAGACTTAAACGTCCACGAACATCTTCAAACGTCTCATGAACGTCGTAGAAAGTGTCTTGAATGTATTCGAAAGTTTCGTGCATGTCTTGAAGCCCCTCGGCAATGTCCTTAAAAGTCTCTTAAACGTCTTCGAAACCCTCATCGATGTCTTCAAACGTATTATGAATATCGTCAAAGATCTCTTGAACATCTTCGAAAGTCTCTGAACGTCTTCGAATCCCTCAAGAATGTCTTTAACCGTATTATGAATGTCATCGAAAGTCTCTTGAACGTATTCAAAAGTATCTTGCATGGCTTGAAGCCCCTCGTGAAGGTCTTTGAAAGTCTCTTAAACGTCTTCGAACTCCTCATCGATGTCTTCAAACGTATTATGAATATCGTCAAAGATCTCTGGAACGTCTTCGAAAGTCTCTGAACATCTTCGAATCCCTCATTAACGTCTTCAAACGTATTATGAATGTCGTCGAAAGTCTCTTGAACGTCTTACGAACATCTTCAAACGTCTCATGGACGTCGTAGAAAGTCTCCTGAAACTCTTCGAACCCTTGTGAATGTCTTTGAAAGTCTCTCTTAAATGTTTTCGAATCTCTCATGAATGTTTTCAAACGTATTGTGAATGTTGTGGAAAGTCTCGTGAACGTTTTCGAAAGACTCTTAAACGTCTCACGAACATCTTCAAACGTCTCATGAACGTTGTAGAAAGTGTCTTGAACGTATTCAAAAGTTTTTTGCATGTCTTGAAGCCCCTCGTGAATGTGTTTAAAAGTCTCTTAAACGTCTTTGAAACCCTCATCGATGTGTTCAAACGTATTATGAATATCGTCAAAGATCTGTTGAACGTCTTCGAAAGTCTCTGAACGTCTTCGAATCCCTCATGAACGTCTGTAAACGGATTATGAATGTCATCGAGTCTCTTGAACGTATTCAAAAGTTTCTTGCATGGCTTGAAGCCCCTCGTGAATGTCTTTGAAAGTCATATAAACGTCTTCGGACCCCTCATCGATGTCTTCAAACGTATTATGAATATCGTCAAAGATCTCTTGAACGTCTTCGAAAGTCTCTGAACGTCTTCGAACCTCTCGCCAATGTCTTCAAACGTCCTATGAACGTTTTCAAAAGTCTCTTGAACGTCTCACGACCATCTTCCACCTTCCCATGCACGTCGTAAAAAGTCTCTTGAAACTCTTTGAACCCCTCATGCATGTTTTCAAACGGCTTATGAATGATTTTGAACGCCTCGCAAACTTCCAACAAACGGCTCTCGAACATCTGTCGAACATGCACTGCTGAATGTTTCCGACCATCATTGTGCGATTATATTAATTTATTTTCAATCAAATTCTATACAAAAAAAAATTGAGTTTCACATTCGAAAAAAAAAAAAATTATATTCAGTTGCAGAAACCGATATCGGATTATGCTGACATAACGAAGTACTGCACTTCGCAATCTTCCTTCCTACTGCAATCTTCCTTGCATGCGAACTTTATTCACGCATGTACAGTAGCATTTGTTTACAGGCTGAATCTGATTGCGATCAATCATCAACCGCGAGAGGGCTGATACATTAAAACTTGGCGTTGGTTAGCAAAGAACGATCACTATTACAATCGTACTGTTATGTAGGAAATCGAGAGTACATATCGAACAAAATGGCGAAACTTTTTTTTTTAGTCGAAGGTCAAATTCGATCCATTGTGAGGATAGAATTCCGAATTGAGATAATGTTTAACTCTGGTGAGTTCGCAGTCGACGAATAATGAAATGTCCTTTGCCATATAATTCTTTTCACCAGTCTGTGCCGCAAAAATGACATCTTGTTGTTTCTCCAGCTGGGATGGTATCTTGTGCGATCCATGAATATTTCGTTGTGGTGTGTAGCCGTGGATACTCCTATGGATCCCAAGAGCGAAGTCCCCAAACTCGTATTGCATAAAATAGCACGGCTCGCACCGTATGTAACAGTCTCGGACCAGCGAAAAGTTCAACCGCTAAAGTTCCTCGCCAAATACGCCCCAATCTCCATGAGTTTCCGAACATAGGAACTGAATGAATGCCCATTGCTGCCTGCGACCTCTAAGCACGTGTAGTCTGTGAAAACCACGAATCAGCTGGAGAAGCAACGATATGCCATACTCGCGCTGCAGACAGGACGGAAAAATAGGAAACAACAAAATCCGAGCCACTTTGATCATTGTCAAATGAGCGATGTCAAACTATACCTCAACTCGCAATGTTATCCATATGGAACCTTGAATTTGAACATTGAAGAAAATCAATATGCTCTACTCTATGAGATGTATGCAAACTATCAGCCGACCTATTACAACAATGAGGCTGAACCATGGCTGAGCACGGTGGAATTTTTAGAAAAAGCCCCCCTCGATGTCATTGACTGTTCAAAGCAAAACGATTCGCCCAAGTCCGGCCCTGTTGACGTGCGTCTTGAATTTAAATTGAAAAACAATATTTCACCACAAACTTCGGCATACTGCATGATCCTTCATGATCGTATTGTCGAGTACAATCCAATCAGTGGTGGGGTTAAAAAATTAGTATATTATCATGCCGATGATTCGCACCCGCATCAGTCAGCATGGAGCTTATCGTCGATGTGCAGGGCTTCAAGAGTCCCATCAACAAATTTGTCCTAAAGGAGATGTCCATCGTCAGACTCCTCGACAAGGATGCTGAACCATTGAAGCTCGCCTTCGACGCACCATTTGCATGGGACTCTCTACCGGCCAAATACAAAATGACAAACCAGTGGCTGGAACGCAATTTCCATGGAATAGGATGGGATCACAGCGGCATACCATACGACGCAGCTAGAAAGACAATTCGACGAATCTTGCAAGGAGCTCCAGCCATCTATGCGAAGGGATTCGAGAAGTTCGCATGGCATCAAGATTCACAGATGCCACAACAAAGATCATCGACTTGGAGACTCTGGACTGTCCATCGCTGCAGAAGCTGCCGAAAATGGTGAACTCCATATGCCCCCATCATTCCTTCAACACGAAATACAACAGCGCCCATGCAATTGTAAAATCGCTGAAAAGCTGGTTGAGTGTATACGAGGCGCGAGCGAGGGATCTTTTTTCAATGACTAAAAAACATTTCGATGGAAATATATGCCATTTGTTTTCTTCATTTATTCTCCGACGAAAGCACATTGAATTTCTCCTTCATCTACATTTCGATAAAACATTTTTAATGCATTTTTATTTATTTTTTACATAGTCAACACATAAACCGTCGAAAATAATTGCGAGATGACCGTGGTGCGAACAGTTCAACGATGGTGTCCCAACGAATTTGATCTTTTTTTTCCGCCTCAGAAACGATGGAAGCCTGTTGTATTTTCCACAACTGTATGTAACCGTTTGCGCGCCAGTTGCAGCATACTCTCGATGGTGCCGTTCGTCGATGCAACGAATTTGTTTCCCGTCCACCATGTCCAGCGACGGTGGAGCTCGACACTGTTGTATTTTCCACCAATGTACTGCATGCAGAGTTGACCAGCGCGTGCCGCTTGCAGCATACTCTCGAACATTGTCGGTTCATGTTCAAGGGCCTTCACAATTCGTGCCGGTAAGAAGACGGAGAACTCATCCGCAATGTCGGCGATGTAACGTTTCACAAACTTGGTTTGTACGGCCCTCATATCGGAGATTCGATGATCCGAGTGAGCGGTGAGTTCGGACAGCTTCTTGGTTGGAAGGAATTCCACCATCCGGCTGACTTTGTTGATACTCGAGAGATCCATTTGCCCTGCACTTTCAAAATTTTTTTTTGGAGACATGTTGATGGTGCGGTGAAATAGTGGAGTCTGAGCTTGGCCCACGGAATTATAAGCTCCCCCGTAAGCCCCCCCCCCCCCCCACTCAAACATACACAAACTTCTCCCCTCTTTTCCAATTGTGACAAACAGGTTCAAACACGTTCGAAGATCCCCGTACGTGGAGAATTTTCACAGCATTTATTACACTCCCGACTTTGAGGTGGGGGGCCATTGATGTGATCTTTCATCTGCGGTCTATTATAATGCTCCGGGCATGGAAGATATATCACTTCACTGTCGTTCTGATGATGTTCCGGCAAACGATCCCACAATAAGCCCACATATTTACCCCAATATTTTAGGAGCAAAACCTTTGGAACCTGTTCAAGCTCGTTTTTAGTCAAGTACAGGGGGTGCTTGGCTAGATGTACTGCGTACATACTCGCACATGCGAACATCTTGACGTTATATCTCGGAATGAAACCGAGATTTCGATGAGACTTCTTTTTTCAAGAGTGCAGCTCAAGTGGTCCATCGGCGCCAACGGCCCTTCACGATAGATCCCTAAAGCTTGCAGTTTTTCCGAGGAACCTGTCAGGACCTGTTTCGAGTGTCGGCGAGCTTTGAGAAGGGGTGGATGCTAACATCTTGACATTATCTTCGAGATAGAAGCAGGGCAGCTGCATGTCATAAATAAAGACCACCCATGTGGCGCCTAGCGTTTTCATATTCCCGAAAATTTTCCGACCCATATATGGTTGTACACACGCACACATACGCATGCACGCTTTTTCAAGAAACCTGTCACGACCTGTTTCGAGTGTCGGCGAGCTTTGAGACGGGGCGGACACACATGCAAACATCTTGACATTGTCTTTCGGAATGGAACTAGCTGCATGTCATAAATTAGGGGGGCTTGAAAGGCCGCCCCTTCATGTAGCGTCTTCAAATTACCGAAAATTTTCCGACCCATATATGGTTGTCGCACGCACGCACGCACGCACTCACGCACGCACGCACACACATACACACACACCCACGCGCACACACGCACACACACGCACACACACACACACACACACACACACACACACACACACACACACACACACACACACACACACACACACACACACACCGCGCTCCCTCCCCCCTCGCTCCCCCACCCCCCTCTCCATTTCCCCTCTCTCCGTCGCCCCTCTCTCCCTCCCTTTCGCTCCCTCCCCGCAAAAAGTGCGTTAGAACCCGCCTAGCCGGTTCTAACTCTATAAGGAGTTCGGGTCGAGACTCAGACACGAGCACTTGTGTCTCCCCAAAATATAATTATGTGTAACTAAAATCTACGATTGAGAATAAGACTCTCATATTATCGTCGATAGGGGCAGTTGCTTACTTTTCTCCCTACACTTTAACATTTTTTTGTTCAAGTATTTTGATTCGAAACTCACGACATTTGTTTTTCAGGTCGATAAATTGCTTTAAGTCACTCACCTCATCTAGCCGAGTTATTCGCCACCATTGGCTTTGACGACCGCGTTCACCACTCGTGGCATCCGTTCGATTAATTTATCGATTTAGTCTTTGTTGAGACTCGACCATGCAGCCTGTAAATTTTCGAAGCTCGATCGGATTGAGGTCTTCATTGTGGTGGCCAAACCATATTTGTAATGAACGCAGTATTTTATTTGGTTTCCAGATATCCTCTGCAGAGTCTGGAGCTGTGCTTCGGATCGTTGTCCTGCTGCATGATGAAACCACGCCTAATGATTCGGAGACCGGAAGGAAGAGCGTGTCGAACTAGAATTCTTTTATATTCTTCTTTTCTCATTATTCCTTCGACTTTGATTCAGGAAGTTTATCTGATGATTGAATTAACAAACCGATATTGATTAAAAAATTCGAGTACACTTATGAGTTTCTAAAAAGTCATCTGTTAAAATTTCAAACGCTCCGGATAACTTGTTTGTGAGCAACTACAAAATACAAAATTTGTAAATTAACATGGTTCTTATGGATTGTCGTGTTTTTTCCGCCTATAAACGTGAAATTTGCAACCATTGATAAATAGTGTCAATAGAAACTTTTTAGTGGATAAAACAATATTGAAAGAACGCTTGGACAGCTTTCTAAAATCCATTAGATACTTGTGCACTTCAGAATAAATTAACTTGTCTTGAAAAATGCTGATTTTCTGGAGGTTAACCTTCATATTACTCCAGCCGCATATTATGACGGCAACGTCGCAACCGCGCGCTTTATGAAATCAACACGTATACTTTCCGAACGACGCTATGTGCACTACACTTGGACAGCAAATTATACAGAAGTGACTGTAATGTGATGACTGAATCGGCTCAAAGAATCAAATCATATCAATGAATCGCAAATAAAATCTTTGTAGTTATGGAGAAACGGATACGAAATAATAACACACATAAAAATTGAATGAAAACACATATATTTTTGGAATCGAATTCGATGACAATATAATTTTTCAATTACATACCAAAGTATATAGAATCTTAAATTTAGGAAAGTAACTAAGACATTTAAGTAAAGATGATTATCTTTTTGTTTTTCATCTTTGGGAAAAAATCCATAATCACGAAATATTTTTTCCAAAAGACCACAGATTTTTTTTGACACGCTTCTAGCTTTACTTACTTTTACATTTCCATTTTCATCCTCACCCGAAAGATTGATCAAGCCCATCAATTTATTTTATTTTTTGTAAACTTCTAATATTAGATCGTAACTTATATCGGCAGTAACGATATTTTCCGAGTAGCAAGTGACGTACACGTTTTTAAAGCATTTAGCTTTTTAAAGCTCTTGGCAACTCCTGGTTGAATTTTTGTTTTTTTTTATTGAGTCATCCCATGTCAATGTATTTTCAAAAAAAATTGCATTAGAAATGTCAGGTTTCATAATCACTTGCTCAAGCATCGCAACTTCATCGGCAGCGTTATGAGCGTTCGATGTTGATATTTTAAGTGTCTCAGCTAGTTTTTCTAATTTATTCTCCCCTTTCCCGGTTAGCTTTGTGACTTTTTTGATAATGGGCAACGAATCCGAGAAGCTAAATATCACTGCTCCAACGTGTTGAGTCAGTAAACTTTTTTTAATAGCCTCTACGAGCCTTAGACGATCAAATGTGCAGTTATGTGCAACTAACGCGCATTTCTGTTTAATCCTCGCAGGAAATTATAAAATTGTAACGACGCATTTGAAGAGTAACCGATATGACCAAATTCCCATGATATTCTAGCCGCCCCGCGACTATCCGTAATCCAGTAACATTACTTGCTTTTTCATCGATTTTCTGGGTAGGAGTTACGTACATTGAAAAATACGAACTCTCCTGTTTAGCAGCTATTTGCAAAATATCTGCTGTTTCCGAAAAACCTCCAGTTTCTAAATAAAGAAATACCAATATGCGTAATGAAGAACTATTCTGAATTTCAATTACAGGAGGCATATCAGTGTTCAATAATCTCATGTCTGATTGGCATGTTTGAGACCCTTCGGAGCGTTCCTTCTTGTGTCGCAGTTTTTTTTTTTGCTTTTAAAAATAAAGGTCTTTTTTTTAACTGTTGGGAACGTGATCTTAAATATCTCTTGTTTGCGTTCGAATCCACTGTTAGGCCATACTTTTCCGTATATTTTGCAGGTAACAAAGATAATTTTTCCGACATTTCATTTACGTATTGTTCCCCGTGATTGTTTTTATTAATTGCGCATGCTAGTTCAGCATAACTTGAAGCTGTTGTACCATAAACGCGCGTTTTGGTGCCATACTAGCAATTGTTGAGGTTAGGCTTTCGTTGACGTTACTTGATACTCCTGCTGTAAATCTGTCCGTTCTAGAAGCTACAACGTCAAATATACATCGCAATGCATCAAATAATTGTTCGCTCAGAAATCTATCCCCTATCGCCACACCATGTACCGCGATTTTGATGATTATTGAAACAATGGGATGGAATGTTTTTTATTCCTTTGGCCATTTCTACAGGATCGCCTATATTCTAAGCCACGCAATGATTGAAGCAGCGTTGAAGATATTTTAGTGCGATCGGAGCGAGCTCTTTCTGACTTTTCTTGATTTTATAAAGTTCATTTACTACCCCTTTACTTGTATGATTTGTTTTGTTTTCCATTCTTCACAACCCTCGAGGTCGGTATTTCTGCAACGTTGTCGCATGTAAAATAAAACAACCGTTTTGACGTGAAATTGGTGTTATGGTTTTCTGTTCACTCCTCAAATTTATTTACACTTTTAATAGAAGAAGAAAGGAGAAGTTTTGAAGAATACTACAAGCGTCGTCCATGACGACAGTTTGTTCTGTGCGAATGCTTCAAACGCGAGTACAATAAACACCGAAATTTGAATATTTTCACACAAAAATTATCAAATAATTTTCCAAAAATGGCACCGCGAAAATAGATTTCTCTCGATAAAAGGGGTACCCTACTAGCGCTATGGAAAAAAGGAATTCCATATCGATAAATTTCAGGAGAAACTAGAGTGTTATTGAAAGGGATCCAGACAACGATCGCAAGGTGGAAATTGACCGGCACCCGTCAGGATGGTCGTCGCTCCGGCCGGCCAAAAAAAAACAAGTCCCCAAGGCGATACAAAAATCATCCTTACTAGTAAGAGGAATCGACGATTAACAGCCGCGGAAATTCGAGCAGAATAAAATCAATCGGACGATACCCCGGTATCACTGGCCACAGTAAAACGTCGGCTGTTCAATTCTGGACTCCGACGCTGTGTCGCGGCAAAAAACCACTGCTGCGCCTCGTTAATAAAGTAAAAAACGATACCAGTGGGCGTTAAAACATCGAAAATGGACAGTGGCTCAGTAGAAAAATGTTTTGTGGACCGACGAATCCAAATTCATCGTGTTTGTATCTTGTCGACGAGTGTTCGTGAGAAGGAATCCCGCAGAAAAAATGGCACCCCAATGTTTAGTGCCCACCGTGAAACTTGGAGGTGGTTCTGTGATGGTGTGGAGTTGTTTTTCGGGTCATGGTACCGGAGACTTAATCAAAGTTGAAGGAATCATAAGAAGAGAAGAATATAAGAAAATTCTAGTTCGACACGTTCTTCCATCCGGTCTCCGAATCATTGGGCCTGGTTTCATTATGCAGCAGGACAACGATCCAAAGCACAGCCCCAGACTCTGCAGAGGATATCTGGAAACCAAAGAGAAGATTGGGATCATTACAAATATGGTTTGGCCACCACAATCAACGGACCTTAATCCGATCGAGCTTCTGTGAAACGAGCTTGATCGGAAAATCAGAAAATATTGTCTATCTTCTACGGGGAGTCTCTGGACAAATGTGTAGGCCGCATGCTCGAGTCTCAACAAAGACCAAATGGATAAATTAATAGAACAGATGCCACGAGTCATGAACGCGATGCTCAAAGCCAAAGGCGGCTTTTTCGACGAAGATCTCGTCTAGATGAGGTGAGTAGCTTAAAGCATTTTAACGACCGGAAAAAAATCTCGTGAGAGTTTCGAGCAAAATTTCGAAGAAAAATTCTGAAAAAATACCAGACGATCCAGTATAAAAACACGCGACTTTTTTCATCTTCGACACTTTCTTTTAAACACAATCGTTCTTGAGTATTTTGAATTTTTCAAAATTTATCTTTTTTAGCCAAAAATAAAATAACTTTACGAAAAAAAATCGCAAAATTTTTTTTACAAAAGCGAGATGAATCTTCTGTCTTCCCTTTCAAGTTTTTCATAGTTAAAAAAAATTCCTTTAATTATGCGGCTGATTCGCGATGGTCGAAAAAAGGCCTAAAAACGGTCACGTACCGGAGTGCGTACCGAGTCGAAAAAAAATCGTAAAAAATATTCACAAAAAGCAAACTGAAGCCTGATTCACCCTTTTTGAAACGCCGCTTTGGGAATTCGAATATCTTTTTTTGGCAGAGTTATCCCACTTCAAGTGCGAAAAATATTATCGACTGGTATCCAAGCTGTTGAGCCGTAGTGTATACATATATAATATATTGCATCGCGCTTGGTGCTATCGCAAATAATGGGGGGAAGAATTTTTTTCGAAATTTTTTATTTTTTCAAACGCGTTCATGAGGTTAAAAGAAATGTCCCTGGCTCAATCATTTCTGGGGTCATGTAGCGTGGTTCTTTAGCTTCAATGTCGTTTTTTCCTCTCTGTACGACCATTTGTTGCTGAGATCGCCGATTGAATGAAAAATCCGCCTTTTTCTTTTATCATCGATATCTCATAAACTTATGATCGTATAGCCAGAGAAAGGTGGGTTTCTGAAACTTACGCGAATCCTCTATATGTGCCATTTGGTATTTCAGAAGGATATATTTTTTTCTAACCTTAATATTTATTTGAAAAAGTACAAAAAAATTACTTTTTTCGCCGCTTTGAAAAATCCAGCACCTTTTTTGCAAATATTGCGACAATGACCGATGTTTCTAG
>OX632356.1:16288765-16293765 GCA_951751655.1 Ophion costatus | reverse complement strand
GGTAACGGACAGTGTTCACACTTCCTTCGAAGAAATGGGGACCTATTATTTGCCCGTCAACAATACCACACCAAACGTTCAAACTCCATCGATGCTGGTGATCGATCTGTCTCAACCAATGTGGGTTCTGATCGGACCAGTATCGGAAGTTCCAACGGTTCACTTGACCGCGGTTGTTAAATGTGGATTCGTCGGTGAACATAACGCACCAAAAAAAGTTTCTAAATCGCTCAATTTGTCTCAACGCCCACCGACAAAACGCCACCATTCGCAACGGATCAGGATTAGGAGTGTCTTGGTGGAATTGTACCCGGTACGGGTGAAGTTTAGCACCTCTTAATACTCGGTGCACTGTGGATCTGGTAAACCCCAATCGTTCCGAGATCGCTCGAACACTCAAATGAGGATCAAGTGCTATCATGGCTAAAATAGCCATGTTTCGAGTCTCATGCAAGTCACCAAAATCGTTGACGTTTTGGTAACGTCGACGGTGGCGGATCATCCGACCTGCCCTGGCTCACCGTTCGATGGTTCGGATTGTCTGCCGTGATGAGTGACGACGATGAGGATATTCGCGTCGATACAAATTTTCGGCGCGTAAGTAATTGCCCCTACATCTTCCTAAAATGAGGAGCATATCAACAATTTCGTTGGGTCTGAAATCCGCCATTGTTGCTCAATCTCAGAATTTTTCTCTGATTTAAGAACGGTTGAATTTCAAAAAATGTTGATTATCCATCTACGTAATGTCTCAAAAGTACAAAAGTGCGTAAGAGAACTCCGCAAAGTCAGACTATGTCAGTAGTACCAATCATGTTTTCTTCAATTTCGCTTACCTTTCAGATCTTGATATTAAAAAACGTAATCGCGAGAAGAGGTCGGGCATGTTTAAACATGAATGGAGGAATATTTGAACATCTCTAGAAAGCGATCACAATACACTTACAAGGAGGGTTTGGAGTAAAAAAATACTACGGTAGTTACGAACCGCAGAAACCTAATCCTTATGAGTGTTCCACACGCATGCACATGCACACACACACACACACACATCCACACACATACACGCAGCGCGCCCACACACACACCCACGCACGCACACACACACACACACACACACACACACACACACACACACACACACACACACACACACACACACACACACACACACACAAACACACACACACAAATCCTGGATACATCTGAAATAATTGAAAATGACGTTCTCACTTGAACACTATGAACTTTATCAAAAAATTTTTTCAGCAAAAGTTTTTAGTTTCCAGCTGACAAATTTTTTGGCAATAAAAAAAAGTTATGTTTCCGTTTGAAAAAAACATGTCAGCCTTTGTAACGCCGCCATTTTGAATTTTGGCTCCGCAAATAAATTTTTTTCAAACGTCCCCCTTCAATCCCTAGAAGTTTTGTTCCACATAATAGTTCGTCCGAGCAATATTTTTCGAGAAAATTCAGGTGTAAGATTAAAATGGGACACCCTGTATATTGTGATGTCGCGGATGGACAATTTTATGATTTTTATGAGGAAAGGTGTGACTGACTCGCTCCAGAACGCGGTTGTAGGACGGAACAACCCGGTGAACACAGATTTGAGCTACTTGAGACACGTTTATTCAAATAACTGACGGACAGAGGTTCGGTGTCGTACAGAATTTGGAGACTTACTGACTAACTTAGCCTAGAACGGAGGCAACTTATAGGACTGGAGCGTGAGAAATTCAAAATAGTGGGAGCAAGGGCTTACGTGACGCTTGAGGTGTTCTTCGGGGTTTTTCTAAAGCGATAGGGCTAGAAGATGGTTTTCTGAGAATTCAGAAAACCAGTATTTGACTATTTCATTCGGGACCGGGGTTGGGCGAAAGCCATACATTTGGTGAACGGTCGACGATACTACGAATGCAGCGGCATCGGGCGGTGGTAGTGAAAAATGTACGCGGGAGGAATGTCAGGAGTCTTCTAATATTTGTGTAAGAATTTTCGTCGGAATGTCAGTGAAGGAGGCGGATGGAATAAAATTGGAAGACGGGGTTGGACTATGGGAAACGAAAAAAGGAAAACAATTCTCTGCCTATATTACAATATACACTACCGGCGGAAAGTTTCTGGACAAGAGTTGGAAAAAGTGCCCGAACGGTTCTTTATGCCATTTCGCTGGAAGTTGGGCTAGGCCAATTTGACCAACGGCATTTTAAAGAGGGGGGAATTACCTACATTTTGGCTTATCAAAAAAATTTTTACAATTTTTTTTAAACTTGGCACCCAGTTTTGAAAACGACAATTTATGTCGTTTTTTTGTTGTTTTGTGAGTGGACCCCGTTTACAGTAAAAATCGTTTTTAAGTATTTCTCCTATTAAAATCATAAAAGGGGAAGCCTAAGCTTCAATTTCGTTTTGTACAGGGTGCGCCAGAGAAACTTACTTATTTGAAAAAATTCCCGCGCGGTGAGTTGGGTGGGTAGAGGGGCGAGAGGGGGCGCATCTGGAGGGGGAAGTTCCCAAGTTTGTTTCTCCCTCCAGTCAGTTGCCATCATGCTCTGGTCTAGAGAGCAGCGGGCCTTCGCAGTCGAGAGCTTCTTTTCTAACGGTCGCTCACTTGTTGCTACGCAACGTGCCTTCCGCGCTCGCTTTGAAATTCCTCCTCACAGACTCGTTCCCGGCCGTAATTCGATTCTGTCGTGGGTTAACTCATTTCGGGAGCGTGGAAGTGTCGCTAAGCCCAGAAATGGACTTCAACGGACCATCAGAACTCCGGAAAATGTCGAAAGAGTGACGCAGTCAGTTGTGCGTTCTCCCCGGCGTTCGGCTCGCAAACACGCAGCTGCTATGGGAATTTCTGACACCACTGTTCGACGAATTCTCCATGAAGACCTTCAATTTCATCCCTAAAAATTGGCTGTTGTGCAAGAATTAACTGAACGCGATTTTGTTGCCCGTCAAAATGCATGTGAAATGCTGGTTGACAACCTGCCTGAAGACGCGGTCGTTTTTTTCAGTGACGAGGCTAACTTCCACATTTCCGGCTGCGTCAACAAGCAAAACATGCGTTATTGGTGTGGTGTAAATCCACGTGAGCTTCACCAGAAGCCACTTAATTGTGAGCGAGTTACTGTCTGGTGTGCGATGTCGGTAATGGGAATAAATGGTCCTTATTTTTTTGAAGAAAACGAACGCGCAGTTACCGTGAATGGAGCTCGTTACAGGAACATGATCGGGGAATTTTTTCTTCAAAGACTCGAAGGAATGAACGTTAGGAACGTGTGGTTTCAGCTAGATGGAGCCACAGCACACACAGCACGAGACTCAATGAATTTGTTGCGACAACATTTCCCCGACCGTTGTGACAGACTAATCTCTCTCAGAGGCGATATCCAATGGCCGGCACGCTCTCCAGATTTGACTCCATGCGATTTCTTTTTATGGGGTTATTTGAAATCTCTGGTTTATGTCGATCGACCACGGACCATAGCACACCTCAAGAACAACATTCGCGACGCCATTGCCAACATACCGATTGACATGCTGCAAAGAGTGGATACGAATTTCAAAAATCGACTTCATTAGTGTATGCGCAATGGAGGTCGCCATTTATCCGATGTCATTTTCAAGACTACATGAAAAAAAAATTGGGATATTGTATTCTCAAATTAAAAAAATTTTAAACAATAATTGAAGTACTTTTGTTTTTATTGACCTTTCAAATAAGTAAGTTTCTCTGGCGCACCCTGTAGAAAAATTTTTGCGATTTTTTTTCCCAAAAATATTGCGTTTTTTCGATAAAAATATACAATATGAAAATTGCTCCGGAGTACGAAAACGACGAGGTTTACAACAAAACCTCAAGACGGTAAAAAGTTGCGTCACTTTTTGTTGAGTTCATGAGAATTTTTTCAGATTTTTTTTGCGAAATTTTTTTTAAATTTATTTCCGGTCGGAACTCGATTGATCTCAACACCATGATAATAATATAATTAATTTTTTTATTTACATATTATACTTTGGTCTCGTCGAAAAAACCTCCTCTCGCTGACAGCACGCTCTTAATCGTCGTAATTGAAATGTTTTTTCCACGACTTTCGACAAACTGCGCTTGGATGTTTGCCGCCGTGAGTTTTCGATTCCTTTTAGACATCACAATTATTGATTAGTCTTCCGCTTTGGAAGTAACAGGAGGCCTCCCGGAACGATTTTTATCGCGGTTCGATCGTGTCTCTGAAACGTTTTATAGCATCCCCAACGGTTGATTTGGGTATTTTCAATCGAATTGCAATATAGCGAATTTTGAACCCTTCATTGCAAAGTGCAAGGATTGATGCACGCTTTTTGATGCTTATATTGGGTCGACGACCCATTTTCTTCTTCAAAAACAAACAAAACTCTAATGAAGTCAAAATTTTTATTTAATTAACCGTCAATAAATTAATAGTTAAACACACTTCAAATTCAATGTATTATTAGACACGATACAACGGGAAAATCTAACGCGAACGTTTTTTCGATGCTTGCCGAAGAAGTACTGAGTCGAAATAATTTTTGAATATTTTTTCATTGTAGCACGTAAAGAGTGCGTGAACGTTTCTCCCACTCTTTGTAGAGTAGTAAAAAAAAAATATCGGCAAGTGCGCAACGTCACGCATTCATCCGCCGAAAAGCTATGGGAATCCCTACAAAAATCATGGAAAGAAACACCCCGAGAGACATTCGAAAAACTTGTGGAGAGGATGCCGCGTGTGGTAAAGAGCGTGCTGTCAGCGAGAGGAGGTTTTTTCGACGAGACCAAAGTATAATATGTAAATGAAAAAATTAATTATACACTGAGAGAACAAATTACTAGAACCACTACAATATAGTTTTGAAAGCAAAAAATCATTTATTTCATTATTTGCCAAAACATATTAGATTGGTTCCCTTACATATTTACTTGGTTAATTTATTTCAGTCAACTCCATCAGTTTCCGTTTGAATAAAAGAATTTGCTTTAA
>OX632356.1:16171265-16286265 GCA_951751655.1 Ophion costatus | reverse complement strand
AGTTCATCGAAGGGCTGGAAACGCAGAGTCGGATTAAGCGCCCGCGATTATTAATTGGGCATCAACAATCACTAATCGCCCAAATAGCGCGTCTCGAAGGATTGAGGAATTCTGTGCGGAGTTGCTTCATACACACGGGCGCAGGACATGCTGATCACGGGTTAATCTGGCGCGAGATTGACACGTCTTTCAAAAGTCGCATATTGACGGGTTCCGTCATCAATCGCAGCCACATCGAGCCGAAACACTTTCTTAACGATGCTCGCGCCCTAGTGCTTCAACATGTGCGAAATATCATCAACAAGCACAACAGCATTAAAGTCAATACAGTGTTCAATGGTGAATTCGTGAGTGGCGATAAACAAGCCAATAAAAGTGTCAGCACGCGAAACTGCGAACTATTTAGCACAAGCGATTTGAGCGAGTGGCATGAACGACATGTTACGGAGCCCATTTTAACCTTACTCGACGAATTTCAAGAACGGTGATAGTGGCTGGGCTCTGCAGAAAATACTTAACCTCACGATAAATGTGAATACGTATAATCCGATGCGTGCCGGGTGCTCCATATCATTGCCACGGGAAATAATGATGAAGAGGGCCGTGGTTAACGTCAAATTGCGTGATAATGCATGTTTCGCGTGGGCAGTTGTCGCTGCTCTACACCCAGTTGAACAAAACAGCCACCGTACATCTTCTTATCCTCATTATTCGACAGTGCTGAATCTGAAGGATATCGAATTCCCGGTGACGATACATCAAATTGAAAAATTCGAGCTCCAAAACAATTTATCGATCAATGTGTATACCACCACCACCACGAAAAAGGACATTGTTCCAATACGCGTGACTCAACAGAAGAAGGAGAAGCACATCAATTTGCTGTACATGCAAGATCCTGAGGACGACAATGTGGGGCATTTCGTATGGATCAAGAACCTGTCGAGACTCGTGATGGCGCAACTGAGCAAGGGGGAGCATAAAAAATATATATGCGATCGGTGTGTGAATTTAGCATTATTAATACGCAATTATATATCTACCTCAGGAGAAAATTGAACAAAAAAAAATCTTGTTTGTTTTGCAGATGTCTGCATTACTTTGGTTCCGAGGAAGAATTCCAATCACACGAGGTCGATTGTGGGGCGATAAACGACTGTGCAATTCGACTACCAAACGACACCAATAAGTGGCTCCAGTTCAGCAACTTTAGCCGGAAGGAGCGACATCCATTCATCGTGTATGCCGATTTGGAGTGTGTGTTGGCAAAGACCGACGGGGAGAACCTAGCGAAAGACATGTATCAACACCATGAAGTGTTTAGTATTGGGTATTACGCGTGTTGTTCGAATGACGATTCATTATCTTCATATTACTCGCGTCGCAGTGCTGAATGCGTGTCGTGGTTTGTCGAAGAACTAAAAAATCTAGCATTGCGGATAAAAGAAATTTTCTGTGACAATGTCCCAATGATTTATCTGACACCGAGCGAGTGGGCTAATTTACCAGCAGCGACTCAATGTCATATATGTAAGAAACCATTTGCGCAAGAAGATGTGCGCGTTCGAGATCATTGCCATCTGACTGGACGCTATAGAGGCCCTGCCCATTCCAACTGCAATTTAAACTACAAACAGCCATTCTTCATTCCAGTAGTTTTTCACAATTTGTCGGGTTACGATGCACATTTTATAATCAAGGAAGTAGCCACAGCGTTCGAAGGAAAAACCGATGTGCATCCAATCACAAAGGAGAAATACATCTCCTTCACGAAGCATGTTGAAATTACAGACGATTCAAAACACAAGATCCAATTGCGCTTCATCGATTCATACAAATTCCTCAACACCAGTCTCGACAAATTAGCCTCATTTTTGACCGAGGACAAACTCAAGATTTTACGCATGCAATTCCCAACGTTCTCGACGGACAATTTCAATTTGCTGACGCGAAAAGGGGTATGCCCTTATGAGTATATTGATGGACTGACCAAGCTAGACGACACTTGCCTACCACCACGTGACGCATTTTACAGTTCCCTGACAGATGCCACAGTATCTGAGAGCGAGTACACACATGCTCAGAAAGTTTGGGAGCGGTTCTCCATTCGAACGCTGGGTGACTAGCGATTTATACTTGAAGACAGATGTCTTGTTATTAGCTGATATTTTCGAAAACTTTCGAAATACGTGCATTGAGAGCTATGGCCTAGATCCCGCGTATTACTACACATTGCCCGGATATACCTGGGATGCAATGCTAAAACACTCGAATGTCAAGTTTGAATTACTAACTGACATCGACATGGTTTTATTCGTTGACCGGGGTATACGCGGTGGTCTCAGTCAATGCTCAAACCGATATGCACACGCTAATAACAAGTACATGGAGTCGTTTGATCCATCGAAAGCATCATCATACTTGATGTATTTTGACGTCAACAATCTGTATGGATGGGCAATGTGTCAACCTTTGCCATATGCAGATTTTCGATGGGTCCACGACGTGTCCAAGTTTGATCCATGTTCCATCGCGCTAGATTCACCGATAGGCTACATCCTTGAAGTCGACTTGGAATATCCACAATCTCTACATGATGCGCACAAAGACCTACCGTTTTGTCCAATACATGAAAAACCGCCGGGTAAGCAGGGGGAAAAGCTGTTAGCAACCGTCTGTGATAAAAAAACGCTACATCATTCACTATCGAAATTTACAGCAGAACTTACGACATGGACTTTGCCTAACGAAAATCCATAGGGTATTACAATCCACACAATCCCCATGGCTACGTTCATATATCGAGTTAAATACGCAATTACGAACTCTGGCCAAAAACGATTTTCAAAAGAATTTATTCAAATTGATGAACAATGCGGTGTTTGGCAAAACGATGGAGAATGTGCTCAATCATGTAGATGTAAAGCTTTTGACAAAATGGGAGGGTAGGTATGGCGCAGAGGCGATGATTGCGAAGCCAAACTTCCACAGCCGAAGTGTTTTTTCGGAAAACCTTATTGCTGTAGAATTGCGCAATCTCGAGGTGAAATTCAACAAGCCACATATATGTGGGTATGTGCATACTCGACATATCCAAAACGTGCTTGTATGGATTTCATCACGAGTATATGGTGCCTCTGTATCGGGATAAGTGTAAAATCATGTATACCGATACGGATAGTCTCATATATAACATTGAGAGCGATGATATGTACATGGACATGAAGCGCGACATTGTAAAATTCGATACGAGCGATTATCCGGTGGACAATAGGTATGGTATGCCGCTTGTCAACAAGAAGATACCCGGTCTCATGAAAGACGAATGCAATGGTGCAATTATGACCGAGTTCATTGGACTTCGATCGAAAATGTATGCGACACGTGTTGAGGGTAAGGAAGGCACTAAAAAAGTTAAAGGTGTCAAGACCAGTGTTGTGGCTAGGACAATCACGTTTGACGATTATGCCCGATGCTTGAAGGAAGACATTGAAATGATGCGTAGTCAAACGTGTATTCGATGGAAGTTGCACAAGGTCTACACCATTCGTTAGACGAAAATCGCTCTAAGTCCTCATGATGATAAGCGGTACATCATACCTGGGACCTCTGAGACCCTACCATGGGGGCATTACAGCATACCGTTGTAACAACCTATCATGCATATAAACTCGATGTAAAATTGTGTACATTTTTGTAAATACTTGATGTATAAAAATTGTGAAAATTTTGTATGTTTTTGTAAACATTAACTCGATGTACAACTTGTTTGTTGCAAATATTTGATTTTGTAACAGTGGACTTTGGTAAGTAAAGGAAACGGCTTTTGTAATCCATGTGTACCCATTATTTCCCGCATACACTGTTCGAGAGTAGTGGGAAGAAGGGATTGGAGGGAGAGAAAACGCCTGCTGTGGCGCACCACGTTGACGGGTAGAAAGAGAGTCATAAAAGTCTAAATGTTTTTGGCCTTTTTTATTGACGACTACAAATCAGATTTACTTATCCAACTATTGTGGGCATTGTCGAAACCCAGCCATTTTACAAACATTCGATGACCGCGCTTCTTTAAAAAATTTTCTATGAGATAGATATCGGGGTACTTGACACGGAGAAGCTCTTGTTCGTGGAAACCACCGGCGATGGGTTCATCTTTATGGTCCTTCAAACGATACGTCACTGGATGCGTTTTCTTCACACGAGATACCGTAAATATTTCCGTTGTCCAATTTGGCGTGTAACCCTTTGCGAAAACACTCTTAAATTTGCTGATTCTCACTTTATCGCCAATGGTGAATTTCGGTGGTGTTTTTATTGGCGGCTGAGTCTTATTGAAAACTTGCCGCAATATTTCCTTCACATTCTTCGCGTTGACATTTCTCGGTTTCATCTTAATGGTACGGTGTACGGAATCATTATATTCAGCTACTAGATTATCAAGAATATCGATCCACTTATAATGACCACGAAGACTAAATTGCATCCACATCTTATTTTTCAATGTACGATTGAAACGCTCGCAAATGGATGCCTTCAAGTTGCTATATGTTGAATGCATGCGAATATTGTACTTTTTCATTAGGGATTTAAAGTGACAATTGTAAAATTCTTTTCCCTCGTCGACGTGCAAGTGCTGTGGTATGCGTCCCTTAACGAGTATCGACTTCATTGCGGCTGCTGCATCTTTACCACACGTACTCAGCATTGGTACGGCCCAGGCGAATTTTGAGAAAGTATCGATGACGGTGAGGAGGAATTTATGTTTGGTGTTTTCATGTGCGTACGATGACATATCGGCAAGGAAGATTCACCATCGAATACAACTGCATATTGTTTCAATCGTACACGATCGCGTTGTTGCATATTGTCCAATGACCGACACTATCCATAAAATTCTATCGATCCGCAAAATACTCCCTCGCCTAAATGAATGAATAGTTTAAAAATGAGTTTCTCGAAGATCAACGTCAGTCATGATTGGATCTTGTCATCGACTAGATCACGCTAAAACATATTCATTATTACTGTGCCCACCTTTGTCGATCTTCAAGGATTCATTGTTGGAAGGAACTTTATCGTGAAGGAAGTAGCAATTCTGAGAGCGGGATGCGTACTCTCCCATTACATTTTCGCGAGTCCCATACCATGGAGACTTCTCACAAAATCTGAGAGATACGAAGCATCATGGTTGATTCGTAATCATCATGGTCTCAAGTGGGCCTATGGAAACGTTCCATATAGCATGGCCGAAGATTTAATAACGGCCGCAGTTGAAGGTTCAACGGAAGACGACATGTGTTCTATCGTATATGTTAAGGGTCATGAAAAACGAGAATGGCTAGCTGATATACTAAATATGAAAAATGAACTAGTTATTGAGTCGTTGAATATGGACATGGACGATATGGATGCCTCAAGTAAATTAGATGGAAGTTCTACTCTACGATGTGAAAAGCATAAAAAAAATTGTGCCTTACAAAATGTATTTAAAATCTACAATTGGTGGCTGAATCATAAAGATTCGTGTAAATAAAAGAAAATGTAACATTATGTATTTTTTTATTCTCCTCACCCCGTACTTTATTATGTCAGAATCATCGGATATCGAATTCTGCCACCGAATAAAATATTTCTTTCGAATGTGAAACCCATTTTCTTTTGTATTGGATACACAAAAATCGAACACTTCGAGGTGTTTGAAGATTTTCGAGAGTCCTTCGTGAGATGTTCAAGAGTCTTCCGAAGACATTCATAAGACATTTAAAGAAATTCCCGAGACGTTCGAAAACATTCATAATACGTTTGAAGCCATTCATGAGGGGTACAAAGAGGTTCAAGGGATGTTCTAGGACGTTCATGAGACGCTTGAAGATGTTCGGGAGGCGTTCAAGAGCCCTTAGAAAACGTTTATTAGACGTTTGAAGACATTCATGAGAGTTTCGAAGACGTTCAAGAGATTATCGAACACGTTCAAGAGATCTTCGACGGCATTGATAATACGTTTGTTTGGGTTTGTTTGGGTCAGTTTTGTTTGGGTTAGTTCGAGTTTGTTTGGGTGAAAATCCCAAACAAACTCGAACTAACCCAAACCAAACTGTTTGTTTGGGTGAAAATCCCAAACAAACTCGAACTAACCCAAACAAATATGACCCAAACAAACCCAAACAAACGTATTATGAATGCCATCGAAGATCTCTTGAACGTGTTCGAAAATCTCTTGAACGTCTTCGAAACTCTCATGAATGTCTTCAAACGTCTAATAAACGTTTTCTAAAGGCTCTTGAACGCCTCCCGAACATCTTCAAGCGTCTCATGAACGTCCTAGAACGTCCCTTGAACCTCGTTGTACCCCTCATGAATGGCTTCAAACGTATTATGAATGTTTTCGAACGTCTCGGGAATGTCTTTAAATGTCTTATGAATGTCTTCGGAAGACTCTTGAACATCTCACGAAGGACTCTCGAAAATCTTCAAACACCTCGATATGTTCGATTTTTGTGTATCCCGTACAAAAAAAAATGGGTTTCACATTCGAAAGAAATATTTTATTCGGTTGCAGAATTCGATATCCGATGATTCTGACATAATAAAGTACGGGGTGAGGAGAATAAAAAAGAACATAATGTTATATTTTCTTTTATTTACACGAATCTTTATGATTCAGCCACCAATTGTAGATTTTAAATACATTTTGTAAGGCACAATTGTTTTTATGCTTTTCACATCGTAGAGTAGAACTTCCATCTAATTTACTTGAGGCATCCATATCGTCCATGTCCATATTCAACGACTCAATAACTAGTTCATTTTTCATATTTAGTATATCAGCTAGCCATTCTCATTTTTCATGACCCTTAACATATACGATAGAACACATGTCGTCTTCCGTTGAACCTTCAACTGCGGCCGTTATTAAATCTTCGGCCATGCTATATGGAACGTTTCCATAGGCCCACTTGAGACCATGATGATTACGAATCAACCATGATGCTTCGTATCTCTCAGATTTTGTGAGAAGTCTCCATGGTATGGGACTCGCGAAAATGTAATGGGAGAGTACGCATCCCGCTCTCAGAATTGCTACTTCCTTCACGATAAAGTTCCTTCCAACAATGAATCCTTGAAGATCGACAAAGGTGGGCACAGTAATAATGAATATGTTTTAGCGTGATCTAGTCGATGACAAGATCCAATCATGACTGACGTTGATCTTCGAGAAACTCATTTTTAAACTATTCATTCATTTAGGCGAGGGAGTATTTTGCGGATCGATAGAATTTTATGGATAGTGTCGGTCATTGGACAATATGCAACAACGCGATCGTGTACGATTGAAACAATATGCAGATGTATTCGATGGTGAATCTTCCTTGCCGATATGTCATCGTACGCACATCAAAACACCAAACATAAATTCCTCCTCACCGTCATCGATACTTTCTCAAAATTCGCCTGGGCCGTACCAATGCTGAGTAAGTGTGGTAAAGATGCAGCAGCCGCAATGAAGTCGATACTCGTTAAGGGACGCATACCACAGCACTTGCACGTCGACGAGGGAAAAGAATTTTACAATTGTCACTTTAAATCCCTGATGAAAAAGTACAATATTCGCATGTATTCAACATATAGCAACTTGAAGGCATCCATTTGCGAGCGTTTCAATCGTACATTGAAAAATAAGATGTGGATGCAATTTAGTCTTCGTGGTCATTATAAGTGGATCGATATTCTTGATAATCTAGTAGCTGAATATAATGATTGCGTACACCGTACCATTAAGATGAAACCGAGAAATGTCAACGCGGAGATTGAGAAGGAAATATTGCGGCAAGTTTTCAATAAGACTCAGCCGCCAATAAAAACACCACCGAAATTCACCATTGGCGATAAAGTGAGAATCAGTAAATTTAAGAGTGTTTTCGCAAAGGGTTACACGCCATATTGGACAACGGAAATATTTACGGTATCTCGTGTGAAGAAAACGCATCCAGTGACGTATCGTTTGAAGGACCATAAAGATGAACCCATCGCCGGTGGTTTCCACGAACAAGAGCTTCTCCGTGTCAAGTACCCCGATATCTATCTCATAGAAATTTTTTTAACGAAGCGCGGTCATCGAATGTTTGTAAAATGGCTGGGTTTCGACAATGCCCACAATAGTTGGATAAGTAAATTTGATTTGTAGTCGTCAATAAAAAAGGCCAAAAACATTTAGACTGTTATGACTCTCTTTCTACCCGTCAACGTGGTGCGCCACAGCAGGCGTTTTCTTTCCCTCCAATCCCTTCTTCCCCCTACTCACGAACAGTGTATGCGGGAAATAATGGGTACACATGGATTACAAAAGCCGTTTCCTTTACTTACCAAAGTCCACTGTTACAAAATCAAATATTTGCAACAAACAAGTTGTACATCGAGTTAATGTTTACAAAAACATACAAAATTTTCACAAGTTTTATACATCAAGTATTTACAAAAATGTACACAATTTTACATCGAGTTTATATGCATGATAGTTTGTTACAACGGTATGCTGTAATGCCCCCATGGTAGGGTCTCAGAGGTCCCAGGGATGATGTACCGCTTATCATCATGAGGACTCAGAGCAATTTTAGTCTCGCGAATGGTGTAGACCTTGTGCAACTTTGATCGAATGCACGTTTGACTACGGCCCATTTCAATGTCTTCCTTCAAGCATCGGGCATAATCGTTGAATGTGATTGTCCTAGCCACAACGCTACTCTTGACACCTTTAACTTTTTTCGTCTCTTCCTTACCCTCAACACGTGTCGCATACATTTTCGATCGAAGTCCAATGAACTCGGTCATAATTGCACCATTGCATTCGTCTTTCATGAGACCGGGTATCTTCTTGTTGACAAGCGGCATACCATACCTATTGTCCACCGGATAATCGCTCGTATCGAATTTTACAATGTCGTGCTTCATGTCCATGTACATATCATCGCTCTCAATGTTATATATGAGACTATCCGTATCGGTATACATGATTTTACACTTATCCCGATACAGAGGCACCATATACTCGTGATGAAATCCATACAAGCACGTTTTGGATATGTCGAGTATGCACATACCCACATATATGTGGCTTGTTGAATTTCACCTCGAGATTGCGCAATTCTACAGCAATAAGGTTTTCCGAAAAAACACTTCGGCTGTGGAAGTTTGGCTTCGCAATCATCGCCTCTGCGCCATACCTACCCTCCCATTTTGTCAAAAGCTTTACATCTACATGATTGAGCACATTCTCCATCGTTTTGCCAAACACCGCATTGTTCATCAATTTGAATAAATTCTTTTGAAAATCGTTTTTGGCCAGAGTTCGTAATTGCGTATTTAACTCGATATATGAACGTAGCCATGGGGATTGTGTGGATTGTAATACCCTATGGATTTTCGTTAGGCAAAGTCCATGTCGTAAGTTCTGCTGTAAATTTCGATAGTGAATGATGTAGCGTTTTTTATCACAGACGGTTGCTAACAGCTTTTCCCCCTGCTTACCCGGCGGTTTTTCATGTATTGGACAAAACGGTAGGTCTTTGTGCGCATCATGTAGAGATTGTGGATATTCCAAGTCGACTTCAAGGATGTAGCCTATCGGTGAATCTAGCGCGATGGAACATGGATCAAACTTGGACACGTCGTGGACCCATCGAAAATCTGCATATGGCAAAGGTTGACACATTGCCCATCCATACAGATTGTTGACGTCAAAATACATCAAGTATGATGATGCTTTCGATGGATCAAACGACTCCATGTACTTGTTATTAGCGTGTGCATATCGGTTTGAGCATTGACTGAGACCACCGCGTATACCCCGGTCAACGAATAAAACCATGTCGATGTCAGTTAGTAATTCAAACTTGACATTCGAGTGTTTTAGCATTGCATCCCAGGTATATCCGGGCAATGTGTAGTAATACGCGGGATCTAGGCCATAGCTCTCAATGCACGTATTTCGAAAGTTTTCGAAAATATCAGCTAATAACAAGACATCTGTCTTCAAGTATAAATCGCTAGTCACCCAGCGTTCGAATGGAGAACCGCTCCCAAACTTTCTGAGCATGTGTGTACTCGCTCTCAGATACTGTGGCATCTGTCAGGGAACTGTAAAATGCGTCACGTGGTGGTAGGCAAGTGTCGTCTAGCTTGGTCAGTCCATCAATATACTCATAAGGGCATACCCCTTTTCGCGTCAGCAAATTGAAATTGTCCGTCGAGAACGTTGGGAATTGCATGCGTAAAATCTTGAGTTTGTCCTCGGTCAAAAATGAGGCTAATTTGTCGAGACTGGTGTTGAGGAATTTGTATGAATCGATGAAGCGCAATTGGATCTTGTGTTTTGAATCGTCTGTAATTTCAACATGCTTCGTGAAGGAGATGTATTTCTTCTTTGTGATTGGATGCCCATCGGTTTTTCCTTCGAACGCTGTGGCTACTTCCTTGATTATAAAATGTGCATCGTAACCGGATAAATTGTGAAAAACTATGGGAATGAAGAATGACTGTTTGTAGTTTAAATTGCAATTAGAATGGGCAGGGCCTCTATAGCGTCCAGTCAGATGGCAATGATCTCAAACGCGTACATCTTCTTGCGCGAATGGTTTCCTGCATATATGACATTGGGTCGCTTTGCGAAAATTAGCCCACTCGCTCGGTGTCATTTAAATCATTGGGACGTTGTCGCAGAAAATTTCTTTTATGCGCAATGCTAGATTTTTTAGTTCTTCGACAAACCACGAAACACAATCGGCACTGCGACGTGAGTGATATGATGAAGATAGTGCTTGATCATACGCACAACACACGTAGTATCCTATACTAAACACTTCATGATGTTGATACATATCTTTTGCTTGGTTCTTCTCATCAGTCTTTGCTAAAACACACTCCAAATCGGCATACACAATGAAGGGATGTCGCTCTTTCCGGCTAAAATTGGTGAATTGGAGCCACTTGTTGGTGTCATTCGGTAGTCGGATCGCGCAGTCGTTTATTGCTCCACAATCGACCTCATGTGATTGCAATTTTTCCCCGGAACCGAAGTGGTGCAAGCACCTGCAAAACAAACAAGATTTTTTTTATCAATTTTTTCCTTTAGTAGATATATAATTTTGTACTAATAATCTTAAATTTACATACCGATCGCATATATATTTTTTATGCTCCGCTTTGCTCAGTTGCGCCCTCACGAGTCTCGACAGGTTCTTGATCCATACGAAATGCCCCACATTGTCGTCCTCAGTATCTTGCATGTACAGCAAATTGATGTGCTTCTCCTTCTTCTCTTGAGTCACGCGTATTGGAACAATGTCCTTTTTCGTGGTGGTGGTGGTATACACATTGATCGACAGATTATTTTGCAGTTCAAATTTTTTTTTTCGGATGTATCGTCACCGGGAATTCGATATCCTTCAGATTCAGCACTGTCGAATAATGGGGGTAATACGACGGATGGTCACTGTGTCGTTCAGCTGGGTGTAGAGCAGCGGCAACTGTCCACGCAAAACATGCATTATCACGCGATTTGACGTTAACCACAGCCCTCTTCATCATTATTTCCCGCGGCAATGATATGGAGCACCCAGCACGCATCGGATTATACTTATTCACATATATCGTGAGGTTAAGTATTTTCCGCCAAGCCCAGCGACTATCTCGTTCTTGAAATTCGTCGAGTTTGGTTAAAGTGGGCTCCATAACGCATTGCTGGTACCACTCATTCAAATCGCTTGTGTTAAATAGTTCACAGTTTCGCGTGTTGACACTTTTATTGGCATTTTTGTCTCCACTCGCGAATTCACCATTAAACACTGTATTAATTTTAATACTGTTGTGTTTGCAGGTACTATTTTGCACATGTTGAAGCACTAGGTCGCGAGCATCATTGAGAAATTACCGTGGTTCGATGTGGTTGCGATTGATTACGGAACCGGTCAATATTCGACTATTGAAGGATGTGTCAATCTCCCGCCAGATTAGCACATGATGACCGTGTCCTGCACCCGTGAGTATAAAATGATTACGCACAGAATTCCTCAACCCTTCCAGTCGCGCTATTTGGGCTATCAATGACTGTTGAAGTCCAGCCGATAGTCGCGAGCGCTTAATCCGGCTTTGCGTTTCCAATTGTTCGGTAAACTCAACGCACCGTTGTTCCCACACAGTAAAATCTTCGAATGAACTTAGGAGCGCGGCTTGGTCATGCAAGATTTGTTCTGACTTCTCCGCGTTGCTCTCCATATTTGATGAAACGAGGCTTCTCAAAAGAGATGATGTTCACTAACTGACTGTTCGATCGAAAGTGCGAACACTTTTGAGCGCAGCAGATCATTAAGCATGGTTTTCCCCTTTAGACATTTTTCGTCTTTCCCTATCATCTCGGAAAATATCACCAACCCACGAGAATGATCTAATATCGCATTGGAATGCCGGGAAAAATAAAAGAGCATCTCAGTCAAGATGCGTGTAGTGAAAGAAAAAAATCATGGGCTCTCGGCGCTCAAGTGGTCCACGGTCGAAGCCTAAAAAGGTCTCCGATCCATAGATCTCCGAAAGTTTATAGTTTTTCAACATAAACACCCCGTTATCGTATATGCTCTGAATAGCGGAGCAATAAAAAAAAAATCTAATAGCTTGGAGAGTGGTGCTAACGAAGAAAAAATCCTTAACCATGGGGCTAACTTGTCCAGACCTGCATGATCTCAAGTGTCGGCATCAAGGTTTGACGTTGCACTCTCTGTATATATTTTCATTCAGAGATGAAAAACTAAAGCCCGGTAAAATGGAAATGCATTTTTTCCCCGGATCACTATTTTCGTCGCTTGCTATCGTAAAATTTTATGGGTTCCAAGTGTGGACCTATGGAATGATGAGACCCGAGTTGCACATGCGAAGCGATAGGGTGTGACGGTCCCTGGCGTTCGACGTAAGAAAAAAAAAGAGTCGTAAAATTTGAGACTTTCGGACGAGGTGGTTGAAACATTGACACACACACACACACGCACACACACACACACACACACACACACACACACACACACACACACACACACACACACACACACACACCCGTACACGCACGCACGCACGCACGCACGCACGCACGCACGCACGCACGCACGCACGCACGCACGCACGCACGCACGCACGCACGCACACACACACACACACACACACACACACACACACACACACACACACACACACACACACACACAGACAGAGAGACATCCCCCTCCCCTCGCTCCCTCCCTCCCCGCCCTCTCCGCTCGCCCGCTCCCCTGCTTCGCCGCTCGCTTCTCCCTCCCCTGCCCCTCGCTCCCTCCCCTCAAACGGTGGGTTAGAACCGCTATAGCTCTACTACTCATTTCCCAAATAGTTTTTCACTCACACGAAGCGTTTTCCTGCAACGGGACATTTTTGGAAACGGACTTCCAATGCCTTACTCGAAGTGCTTCCGCATTCTTTCACAGCACATTTAATGTTCTTTCGGTAGTTTTTACGCGGAGAAAACTTCGCGCATTCCATTTACACTGATTTGATGCTCTCAATTGAAATTGCTATTGAAAGCTTCGCCCCGAATGTACTTTGATTTTCCGCCAGCAGATGTCATATCGTCATTTGACAGATTCCAATAGTCTCCTTGGTATAAACAGTCGCTGTGTGTCGTCAGTTCGGCAGTGACGTCAAGATCGGTAGCGGCGATTTTATTTCATTACTTGGCATCAAGGTGCTGCCGCGTCTCTTGATATGCGTGTGCGTGCGTGCGTGTATGCGTGTGTGTGCGCACGCGTTTGTGTGAGTGTGTGTGGATGTATGGATGGGTATGTGTACCAGCACAGTTCCTGCGCTGGTGGCCAGCGTTTGGCCAACGGCGGCTTCTGATAAGTCCAGTATAGTCCAGTCGGAATAGCGGAAATTTGGACCGACTTCTATTCAAAGACACAAGGGCAGCGCCAATTTTTTTGAAGATTGTCTGGACCTATAGGAACAGCCCTCGAGTTTGCATAAAAATCTTAGTTGTTTTTTAGCAATTAAAATTGCAAAAAATCAAAAAGTCGATTTTTTCGTTATTCTTCTGGAATGCGTTTTATCGAAAAATTCTTCCTACAAAAGTTGTGCGTCATAATGTCTATAAAATAGGTCCTATGCAAAGATGACCTAACATTGTTGATTTAAGCAGTTAATTGAAATTGGAAAAATGCTCTTTTTGCTTTTTGCATCCCTTATCGGTCATTTATCAACGTATCGTTTTTAAACTCATCCATCACTTAGCACCCTTCCCAAGAGATACATCCAAGATTTATTGATCTACGGTATGCAGTTAAGCAACAATCTCTGATCTACGAAAATCCGGAATTTTCAAATTCCCACCTCCGAGAAAGGTTCACGGAGTAGAAAAAATTCAGGAGCTTCGTATCATCATATACATTCTCGATAAATAAACAACCACATTTTCGTTAAAAAACCCCCATTTTTCGACGATTCAAATTTTTTCTTATAAACAAAGAGAAATAACTTCTTAAATTATGTAGATATTTGAAATATTCTCCAGGATTCTGACGCGATTATGTAAGACGCGCAATAAAGAAACTCGCAATATCTTGATTACAACCCGGAATATCGATGTTTATGCGTTTTTGCAATTCACCATTGTTGTAATCAAGATGTTATCAATATTTAAATTCGTGAGCCTTTTCTACACTTTCGGGCATGAAATTCAATATAATAGAAACCCTTTAGAGCGTTCGTATCATTGCGGCTAATAATTTGTTCCGATCGCCCGCGCTCGGATCAGTGAGCAGCGTCGGCCGCTCGGCCCGGCGGCGTGGTAGGGATACCGCGTCCCGTCTCGCGGCTCCCCTCGAGCTGCTTAGTTTACAAATTCAATAACGTCTTTAAAAATGGTCGTAAAGAGTTGATATTTTTTGCTGAGTATTTTCTTCTCGCGAATACGACAATGCCTTTAAAAATCAATTTTTTCCCATAGTTGGCCCAACTATTATTGTATTTCCTCAATTTAAACATGGCCATGCTTATAAATAATTTCTCGATGAATGAGGAAGCGTATGATAATTAAATTGCATTGTGTACAGAGTTTCATTCACCACAATAAGTTTATTATATACGTAAAAGAAAAATTAAGAGTAATGATTACGCTTTTTAACGGACAACACCACT
Organism: Ophion costatus; assembly: GCA_951751655.1. Taxonomy (NCBI): domain Eukaryota; kingdom Metazoa; phylum Arthropoda; class Insecta; order Hymenoptera; family Ichneumonidae; genus Ophion; species Ophion costatus. The sequence continues at coordinate 16,271,055 of OX632356.1, read as the reverse complement.
GTGACGGCTTCAAAAAATCGATTTTTTGAAAACCATCTAGAAAAATCAAAAATACATTTAAGATTAAGATGCCGTTGGACCCAGGTCGAAAAAATAATTATTTTCGGAGATATTGAATATTTTGTGGAGCGGTGGAGCGCTCCGTGACGCTCGGGGTCCCGCGCAGCTGCGCGCCTCAGGGTCGGCAGGTATATCGAATAGCGATCCATACGACGGTTTCGAGATTAAAAAAAAGAGTGCATCGATCATGTCCAAAAACGTATGGGGACGCGCCTCCGCGAAATCATGAAAAAACAAAAAGGATTGTCTGGCAGAGGATAGCTCACCGGAAAATTGATTGACGAGTTGAGCACATATTACGGCTTGGCTATTCGGAGGAACAGCGATGATGTTGAAAAAATGAGGAAGGCAATTTGGGCAACTATCAAACATAAAATATCAACAGTTAGTGAGCCACAACATGACGATTGCCCAGAGGGAGCCGAGTCGTGGTGTTCGTGGCAGCGAGCGGTCGCAAGCGGTAATGTTTCTGAATATCGCCATAAGCCGCCTCTTCCTGAGGAAGTATTGGAGGCAATTACGCCAGTCTTCGAAAATTTTAGCAGAGACGATTTGCTGCAGCGTTGTTTGGGCGGCTTCACGCAAAACAACAACGAAAGCTACACGGAGAGAATTAAATGTTAAAAATTACCGTGCAGTAACGGTAACCAGATGACAACCCTGAAACTTCGCTTATTATTGTTGGGTAGAACACAGATTTTCACGAAAATAAAATAAAATTTCTTCTTCAGATAGAAAATTTTACCAGATTTTCTAGTAAATTTCGATGTGTAACAAAATACGCAAAACTTGAATGTGAAAAATATGTAATATTAGCGAAATTTTACTGTGCATTTTAGTATTTTATGCCTTTCAGAAATGTCTATAAAAAAGTATCGTCTTTATAAAAGTTATTTTAAGATTTATTATAAAATTTAATAAATGTTATAGGAAAATGTATTGTGCTCTCGGTAAAAATTATCGTGCGCGCTTGGTTAAAATTATCGTGCGGTACGGTACGGGAATTTTGAGGCACTGCATTGTAAAAATTCCCCTTCATTCCTTTCACTTCAGAATGGTATGGCGGTGGGGGTAAGTAGGGGAGCGCGATTTCTTTATGGCACGATGGGACTTCCCAAAAAAATTTCGTCTAAACTGCGTACATCGACGGTTCAGTTTAGCCTGAAGCCTCAGTCGCACGCAGTGTCTCGTTGCGAGAAAGTGAAACGTAGCGATCGTGTTCAATGATGACGAAGTAATATGTGCGCAAATTAGTCACATCACTCGAGCCTACGATGGTACAAAATGTATTATAAATAAATGTTAGTATTAAACGAAAAATAAATTCTAATGATTAAATTTGTCTCCTTATCCGTTTGTTGAGTATACCAATTTATATGGAAGAAAAAAATGTTCCCAACGAAAAACAACCAGCATTAATTTGTACCAATTTTTCAATAGTAAATAATATTCATTATTATTATTATGGTTATTGTTATTTCGGTTACTATTATGATTATTATAGCACCAGTTTTCGAAAAATAAATTCTAATGATTAAATTTGTCTCCTTATCCGTTTGTTGAGTATACCAATTTATATGGAAGAAAAAAATGTTCCCAACAAAAAACAAACAGCATTAATTTGTACCGATTTTTCAATAGTAAATAATATTCATTATTATTATGGTTATTGTTATTTCGGTTATTATCATGATTATTATAGTACCAGTTTTTGAAGAAAAAATACATTTTACTAAGGTTTTCTTCAATCGAAGAATTTAAATTTTACCAGCCTTATAGGGAATTTTTCTTCCGAGGTTGACGCAGGTAAATTTTACCGTGCAGCACCGTAAAAATAACGTACGGCGCGGTTGGCAAATTTTAACCGACAGTAGGTAAATTTTCGAACATACATGCTAAATTTTACTGTCTCCAATTTTTACCCTTCTTGTAGAGTAAAATTTGAACTACGTATTTGAAATTTTCTGTAACGTGAGTTAAAAAAAACTTGACGCATACGAATTATTATGTTTTTCTCACTTGTCACCACATTGAAATATATCACGGTAATTTTTACCGTGAAATTCACCACAAAAATTACTTTTTAATTCTCTCCGTGTACAACAAATCAGTTTGGGCAATAGCCCCCAAGTGTCAGTCCGGGAGCAAAAAAATCGTCGATATTGCAGCTGATATCGCGGTATTATTATTCAATGATGGCCTGAGAAGCCTCATGAAAGTTTTGGAGACGATGGGGATAACTATCGGCTCAAATTGTTTCAATTTTTGCGTTGAAACCGACGCAGCGCGGATCGAGCTGGCGGAGCGCTCGCTCACAGACGCTGCAAAAGAGGCAAGAAGAGCCTCTACCAGTTCGAGAAAATATGCTAGGGACAATGATTTGCTTCTTGAAGGCTAGCTATAAGGTGCCGGCATCGCTGATTAAAGGTAAACATTTTTTTTCCAATTTATCGCATAAATTAACAAACCTAAAACTTTGAACGCGTTTTTCTCAAAACCACTTTTTTGAATGCGGCACGCAGCAGAACTCGAGCAATTTTTATCCGATCGACTTCAAATTTGGACTGCATCAATAAAACTAGATTGTCTAAAGAAGTACATAGGATTTTTTCGATACCTCAATAATAAAAAAAAGTTATAGCCTATTTTCGACGAGAAACTTTGCTTGAAAATCGTCCTTTAATTTCAAAAGCGTGCCTATTTTTTAAAAATCAATATTTTTTCAAATCCCTGTGTACTTCTCTTCAAAATATCGTATTATTAACGGAAACACTCGGTATTTTTTTTCAGATCGACTTTGAAGAGAGTTCTGCTGCGTGCCGCGAACCACTGCAGAGGCAACAGTACCTGACGCGGGAGCTTCCCCAGCGTCACCATGGGGCGTGAAAAATTTGAAATTTTTTTTTTATGTCTCTTCAACAAACAACGAACAAAACAAAAAAAATTTTTAGAATATCTCTTTTTTTCCCACCAAAAAAAATTCTTGAAAAATGGCAAAAAACAGGGTGTCACAGTGCTGTTCTGCCTTAAATTCTTTTCTCGTCAGGCTCATACTCGTGATCGCTATTTACATCATTTGAGCCTCTGGTTATCGCAAACGTAGCATCAGTTGCATCGTCGACTGCATCAGAAAATTTTCGAAATTCTCCGTCAATTTCATCGCCACACAAAACTATTTCGGGTTCAAGAACATTTGTACAATTGAAGCCGTTACATTTCTCATACAGTATTGTATATTTTAATCTTAGTTTTCGACACGCTACAATAAAACGTGCGACCACTGTTATCGGATGAACAAGAAATAATTTATAATAAATTGGGCGGAATTGGTTCCTTTCTGCACCGAATAGGCTGTAACATATTCCAACTTTTTTCCACTCCCACATTGCTAGGATTTTTTTTCGCGTATTATAATAAACGTTTTGTGATGAATAAAACTCTTTAAAAATGCAATGTAATTATCATACGTTTTCCCATTGATCTAAAAATTATTTATAAACATGGCCATATTTAAATTGGGCAAAGATAATAATTATTGGGATACCTATTGGAAAAAATTGATTTTCAAGGACATTGTTGTATTGGCAAGAAAAATATGCGCAGAGTTAAAACATATTACTCTCTACGACTATTTTCAAGGAAGTTACGACGATGCTCGCTGATCCGCGCGCGAGCGATCAGAATAAATTATCACCCGCATTGAGACGAACGCTCGGGTTGGTATTATATTAAACGAACGGGTTGGTATTATATTAAAGCTCATGCCCAAAAGTGTAGAGAAGTTGCACGAATTGGAATTTTGCAAAAATCTTGATTGCTATGGTAAATTGCAAAAACGTATAATCATCGATATCTCGCGTTGTAATCAAGGTATTGCGACCTTTTTTGATTGCTCGTCTTACAAAAACGCATCAGAATCTTAAAGAATATTTCAAGTATGGACATAATTTAAGGAGCGGTTTCTATTTGCTTATAAGTCAATATTTTCAATCGTTGAAAAACGATGTTTTTTCATGAGAATTTAATTTTTTTATTGCGCAAGTACATGATGAAACGAAGCTCTGATTTTTTTCTCTATCTTTCTCCTTCCTCGGAGATGGAAATTTGAAAACTCCGGATTTTCGTAGTTCGGAGATTGTTGCTTAACTATATAACCTAGATAAATAATTCTTACACGTCTCTCTTGGGGAGGGTTTTCCCTAGATGATGGATGAGTTGTTAAATGATATGTTCATAAATGACCGATAACGGATGCAAAAAACAAAATTAGAATTTTCTTAATTGCGATAAACTGCTTAACTAACAACGTTAGGTCATTTTCCCATAGGACCTGTTTTGTAGAGGACATTATGATGCAGAACTTTTGTAGGATGCATTTTTCGATAAAGCCAAAATTTCCAAAAAAATTCAAAAAAAAAATAACGAAAAAAATCGACTTTTTAATTTTTGATAATTTTAAATTGCTATAAACAACTAGGATTTTTACGAAAAGTCGAGGGCATGTTCCTCTGGGTCTAAAAAACCTACCAAAAATTGGCGCTGCTCTTGTGTCTTTGAACAGATCTCATGTCTATTCCGACTATACTATTACGCATGTCCGCACGCCACCCGGGCCCATGTTGACAAAACTATACATATCTACTAGTACACATCGATGCGCATGTTTTAGTATATCACAAACAAAAAACCTCAGCATCGCATAGGGATACAATACAAAGAAACCATCCATCGTGAAAAGGACGAGACGGGCCATGCATTTTTTCGAAGAACAAATTATTTTTCCCACTTTCCCTTTTCCCTTTTCGTTGTCTCCTGAGTTCTTTCAGGTTTTTTTGCACGGGCTCATTTTTTCCCGTTCTTTGTAATTAACACTTGGTGTTATATGTTTCAATGGTAAAAAATCCTGAATTAAAAATGCAGTACAGTTACTATATAGCGTTTATTATTGACTGCTATTTCTATGCACTTGCCACAAACGTCTTCCACGCGTGCAGTTGAAGTTTTGGACAATAATTCTAAAATAAATAAAAAATCCGAATTTTTGGGACGAATCTGGCTATAAAAACACGTCACCCATTTCATTCACAATATAGCCTTCTATCAACGAGTTGTGTGGATTGTCATACTGTTCGAATTTTGTCGGTTCTCCATTAAAATCTTTTTTGTAAACACATATTTAACACTTGCGAGTCGCATCCATATAATGACCGCATTAAAAACATGAATTGTCGTACGGCAACATGTTTATTCCCAAGAATCGGCACGAAAGAGCTAATAATAAAAAAAATGCCTGCAATAAGCATCTGGTATCACGTGATTTAAGATGACAGGACCACCATACAGGACCATAAATCTGTACTGAGTAGCTTTCCATCTCGCTATATCTTCTAAAGAAAAAAAAATCCGCTGAAACTCGCACGGAACTGTTAACTCAAGTGTACTTGTCAGTTCTCTAAAAAGGTTTAGCTGCTTAATTGTTATGCGCTGACGAGTTTTTCTCAGCACCCACTTTTCAAGCAAGAGTTTCATAACTACTATATAAATATTGTTGGACCGTAAATTTGAATCCAAGCTCGCAGTCCGCCCTAATCTTCTCCTACTCGCAGATACACGGAAAAAAAATCCTATAAATTTTGATGGAAATCCCATCAAATTTTACTGTGTCTCACATCAATAGCGCCTCTCGGTACAAAATCTTTGATATTTGCTACGTAAAACTCTAAAAAGTGCACGCTACGTTTCACACAAAGAACTGTAGGACTATTGAGTTTATGCTAAGCGATCGGTAAATTTTCGCAGTGTGAAACTGTCAATAGTAGACGAACCGACTCACGACTTTTTATAATGTGGACCTCTGAACAGTAGATGAACCGACTCACGAATTTTTACAATGTGAATCTGTAAACAGTAGATGGACCGACTCGCGAATTTTTACTATGTGAAACTGTTAAAAGTAAACGAGCGGACCCACGAATTTTTACATTTAAAAATGTTATAAAATGAACGACTTCATTGACAAATTTTTACACTGTGAAATAGAATGTGGGGGAAATCCCCATGCGCTTTGTCTAGTATTCTATTATTCCTTCCTCGCCTTTTGTCCCGCTCTCAGAATCTCAAGAAAACCATCACCAAGGGTAATAGATCTGAATGTACAATCGTTATCAAATAAATAAACAAGCGTGTTCAACTAATCGCAAAGTTCCAATAAATTAATGTGTACGGGCATTATACAAAAGACAAAAGTCGCACAAGACAAAATGTATACGTGAAAGCAAGATGGAAAACTACAAATACTTCGTTTTTTCGTCCTCTTTTCAGCAGCTACAAATCTTTCACGGCACTTTTTCTTCACAAACAGTTTGTTCTTGTTCACTGTGTGTGTGTGTCCGTTTTCACATTGATTATAAATAATTGCCGTTTCCCGAAGACACTGCGCAGAACTTTACATCACGAGATCCAAAAGAGCACTGAGTAGATGTCAAGAATGAGGGCGCCCACGCGATAGAATTTTTCTTTGTTGATTTAGGCGTACAACACGTTGTAAAAATTTAGGGTACACACTGCGAGTTGTGCAGCGCTTACGTAGACGTAAACCTGCACGTTCGTGGTGGCTAACGCGTCCCCGCGTTTACAGTGTACATTGTAAAAATTAGAGGCACATGCGGTGTACCGCGCAATGTCAGCTGTTACTTCTACTGAGCGTTTGAAATTTTTTTTATGTAATCACACTAATAAATTCAAATATCCGTACTAGTATTCAACAACCCGTTATCAAAATATGTTTTGCCCGATTTGTTAAAAAATGACAATTGTCACTGTAAACATTAGATCTGTACGTATCAAAAAATACGTAGCTACCATACAATTTGGAAGGTGTACACGGCAGTTCTTAATTTGAACTCACACCACATTTTTCAGAAGACAATACCAAATTTCAATAGAATTTCAACTCATTTTTAACATTTGCTTGTTGGAGAATTTTATGGTTCAAATCAGTGATTACCAGTCTAATCTCACTTTTTTTAAGGTACTCCGTATACTTTACGCATTGAGTACCGGGAATATTTTATATTTATTTTGTAAATTCGACAGTTTACTTTATCGCGGTGATCATTATGATTTTGGTACAGTGCAAGTCTGCATTTCCATCGGTTCGAATAGTAAAAAAGCACGTATGATCCATTATTTTTTCCTAAAAGTTCTGTAACATGATTGGTTTACAGTGTGAAATTGCATTATGTCCATCTTTCCTCAGTAATTTATAAACACCAACTATTGATTTTGACGAATCATTTTTTTCGTGTAGCGCTGCAGTTGGTCTTAGAGCCACACAGAGAGCGCCACTGCCATCACGATTGTCTACGTCCACGTAACGGGATCTCCTTCGCGTTTTCGGGCCACTTCCGTTTTTCCTTTATATTTCTTTTTGTTCCACAACACTTTGTCAATCATTATCTACCGTCATTTTCGCAATCTTCGCAATAAACCATTGTCTAGAACAAAGTACGTGCACGCGAACTTATTTTTATTCCAGCGCCCAACAGGTTATGGGCCCAGGACGCAAAAATAAGTGCATCGTACTCGGAAAACCTACGCCACGCGGTTACAATCTTTTGACTAAAGTGAACAGTGTTCGCGGGGTGTGAAATTGCGATAAGCTTCATAAAAAATGGCATCCACGCAATTTACGAGGATAGAACCTCTTAACAAAGACAATTTCGACACTTGGAGCATCCAAATGCAGGCGTTATTAACCCGGAACGAGACATAGGGTTATGTCTGTGGAAGCGTGCCAAAACCGGAATCAAACCAGGCGGAAAATGTGCGCAAATGGGAAGCGGATGACGCAAAGGCAAAGGCTGAGATTATCTTATCGATTAAACCCTCTGAGTTAAAACAAACGAAAGATTGTAACACTTCAAGAGAACTCTGGCTGAAATTGGAGAAAACGTACCAGTCGTCTGGACCCGCACGGAAAGATACATTGATTAAACAGCTCACGCTGCATCGGATGGGAGAAGTCGAGGATGTTCGTGACCATCTTTCGAAGTTCTTCGACACAGCCGACAAGCTCGGGGAAATGGGAGTTGAAATCAATCTGGACCTCCTAAGTGTCATGCTGTTGTACAGTCTTCCGAAAAGTTACACAAATTTCAGATGTGCGATCGAGTCCAGAGACACGTCGCCGACACCCGAGACACTTCGACTCAAAATTCTTGAGGAAAACGATTCGAGAAAAAATGAGAATCGAGAGAATAACTCCATCACGATGTTCGCAAAGGGTAAAGCGAACGACCGGAAAAACTCCTGGAAGAATGGAAGTAAGGAGGAAAAAAGAGGGCAACCAGCGAAGAAAAAGGAGGCCTTCAGGTACAAATGCCATCGTTGCCGATAATCCGGGCACAAGGCCGCTGAGTATACCGAAGAAACAAGGCGGAATAACGATGCGAATGGCGTCGACCAACTATCTCTCTATGCTACGCTGGATGCCGAACATGCCCGGAAGCCACCGAACCCAGAAGCACTCCACGTCAGAAAATCTATCAACGCGGTATCATGGTGCGTAGACAGCGGATGCACTACGCACATGTGCAACGACGTGAACTCCTTCTCAAGCAACTTCTCAGAAGGACGAGACAACGTAAGCCTGGCAAGACGCATCGTCGCAAGTCACAGGAACTGGGTCAGTATGTTTTAATACAAAAGAAGATGGTCGAAAGAAAAGAGTTACATTGGATAATGCGCTTTGCGTACCCGATCTGCGCCTTAACCTTTTGTCAATCAGCAGAATCTGTGACAAAAACTTGACGGTCATATTCGATAAGGATGGGGCGAAGGTTACTGACAAAAATCAGAACACGTTACTGAGAGCAAGCCGAACCAACAGCGGTCTCTATGTATCCAACCCGCGCAACACGAAAGCAGCGCGAATGTCGAGCCGCGACACGACAAGACTCGCCTGCCCTCGACAACGGAAGTCTGCCACCGTCTCCTAGGTCATCTAAACTACAAAGATCTTACGCGAGTCATCGAAGAAGGTGCGATCGAAGGAATAAAAGCCGAAAGGCACTCCAAGAACGATTCTTGCGAGATTTGTATTAAGGCTAAGATGACACGATCGCCATTTGTCAGAAAAAAGTTTAACGAGAACACCGATGTGCTGGAAATCATCCATACAGACGTATGCGGACCAATGCGTACCGAATCTCTAGCAGAATCGAAATATTTTATAATTTTCGTAGACGACGCGACAAGATGGTGAGAAATTCGCTTCCTACGGCAAAAGAGCGAAGGTCTGGAAGCATTCAGAGATTTCAAAGCACTGGCAGAGAATCACACCGCAAAAGGATACGCTATCTCCAGTCAGATAATGGACGCGAATACGTGAATAATCAATTCGAGGAATATCTGAAACTTTGCGGAATTCGGAGACGATTGACTGTACCCCACACGTCTCAACAAAACGGGGTGGCAGAACGCGAAAACCGCACTCTATTGGACATGGCACGCTGTCTCATGATGGAGTCATCATTACCGAAGTTCCTCTGGGCCGTAGCTGTGAATACAGCAAACTACTTACGGAACAGATGCCCGAGTGCCAGCCTGAACCGAAGAACGCCCTATGAAAGATGGACGAGGAAGATTCCGAATTTACATCACCTGAAAATATTCGGAAGTCGTGTGGCGATTTGCAATTTGGAACCCGGGAAGGACAAATTCGACGCCCGGTCCCGTACCGGAACTATCGTCGGATACTCTGAGGTCTCGAAAGCATATCGTGTCTGGAGTCCTGAAAAAGGGGCATCGATATCGCGAGGGACATTAAAGTCATCAGCGAACATCCAGAAACTCGCCCATCGAAAGAGGAGACCGAGAATGAGCAATCGAATCGTCAAACGGAAACCGACGACAACGAGGTAGTTATCCCTGTGTTTATCCAAAAGCCGAAAGGGAAGAAAACATGGACGAGATCGTGCCGGAAGACGCAAATGAGGGAGGGTCAGTAAAACACGAGCCTCAAGACACCCCGACTACGTCGAAAAGGATCGGCGGGCGGCCTCGCCTAATACGTACAGGATTGAGGGGAAGGCCTCGACGAGTTTTTAACACAGCCGAACAAACTCAGGAAATCCTGGACACCGCTAGACTGATTGAGATAAATCTGAAGGATGCAGTTCAAGAAACAGATGCCGAAAACTGGAACCGAGCGATTGCACCCGAATTAAAATCGATAATCAAAAATAACGCATGAGAAATGGTACCTCGTCCGGACACAGGAAAAGTTCTCGGCAGTAGGCTGATTCTGCGGCACAAATTCGCACAAGACGGGACTATCGAAAGATATAAAGCCAGAGTTGTAGCGAAAGGATTTGCTCAGCTACCAGGCATAGACTTCGATGTTCGCTCCTGTAGCTCGATTTGAATCGATTCGGCCTATCGCGTCGCTCGCAGCGAAGCATGGGATGAAGATCCATCATTTTGACGTGGCAACTGCGTTCCTCAACGAGACACTCACGGAAACCGTGTATATGGAACCCTCGACTCACATCGAAGAAGGACTGCGTATCCTGATGGAGAGCGAGCCGCCGAAGAGTAACGTCCGACAAAATGCTTTTCAGATTCTGGAGGAATTGGGGAAAGAAAACAAGGTCTGCCTTCTGAAGGAAGCTTTATATGGTCTTCGACGAGCAGAGAGATGCTGGTATGAGAAACTAGCAGAGGTGGTGGTGGCGTTCGAGGCAAAGAAATCGACGGCAGATCCATGCGTACTCATCAAGACGAACGATAAAGGGATCATGTTAATAGCCACGTATGTAGACGATATTATCGTCGCTTGCAAAGAAAACCCCTCCGCTGACGAGTTATACAAGCACCTAGCAGACAGCCTCGAGATAAAGAATCTCGGAGAGGCAAAATCGTGCCTTAGCATGGAGTTTTGTCAAGAAAAAAGCGTCATAAGTATAACGCAACGAGGCTATACGGAGAGTGTCCTAAATCGGTTTGGAATGGCCGACGCAGCGGCGGTAGCCACGCTATTGGAGTCGAACTTTAAAATCGACAAGGCCGACGCAGAGGAAAGCGAAAGATCGAAGGGTCCTTATCAAGAATTGATAGGCTCGCTGATGTACTTAGCTGCGAGTACAAGACCTGACAAAGCGCACGCTGTTAACTTTTTGAGTCAGTCCAATACGTACCACGGGGAGAAGCATTGGACAGCGGCAAAACGAGTGCTGCGATATCTGCGTGGAACGGCGAACCAAGGGCTCAAATATTACGGAACGCACGAGGAGATCAGGGGCTACGTAGATGCTGATTGGGCCAACATTTCCGCAGATCGACGATCTTATACAGGGTACGTTTTAGTTTCAAGCGGCTGTCCCATCTCGTGGGCTTCTCGTAAACAAAAGACGACGGCCCTGTCATCAATAGAGGCTGAGTATATGGCCCTATGCGAAGCAGCCAAGGAGGCGCATTTTCTTCGACGATTTCTGGGAGAAATCGGTATCGACTAGCAGCCGAGGATACGGATTGTGTGCGACAATAACGGAGCGAGGAAGCTGGCGGAAAATGCAGTTTTCCATGCACGGACGAAGCACATCGATGTCAGACGTCACTTCGTGCGAGAAGCTCTCGACCAAGGTATAATCCGGATTGAACATGTCGGAACGACGGACATGGCAGCGGACTTTTTGACGGAAAGAGTACCGGGCCCTAAGCACTGTCATTGCTTAAATTTGTTGGGCGTAATTGATAAGTAGTCCTCAGGAACAAAGGCAACTGCATCAAGAGGAAGTGTTGGAACGTAAATTTGAATCCGCGCTCGCAGTCCGCCCTGACCTTCTCCTACTCGCAGATAGCGCTGCAGTCGCTCTTAGGGCCACACAGAGAGCGCCACTGACATCACGTTTGTCTACGTCCACGTAACGGGATCTCCTTCGCGTTCTCGGGCCACTTCCGTTTTTCCTTTATATTCCTTTTTTGTTCCAGAACACTTTGTCAACCATTATCTACCGTCATTTTCGCAATCCTCGCAATAAACCTTTGTCTAAAACAAAGTACGTGCACGCGAGCTTATTTTTATTCCAGCGCCGGCTGTGAGGCGAAAAAATATTTTTCATCACCTATCTCCAGTTCATTTTGTATTAGAGCTTCCGCTTCTGTAATGAAATCACATATGAGCTCAGATGCACTTCTCGGCTTGGAATCGCCCAAATACATTCCAACAACGCAGGGAGAACTCACATAACTTGCGTGGTGCACGTTAATTAGAATCGGTCAAAACAGGGTGGGCGTCAAAATGACGAATGGCCTAGTGTAGAACGGCAAATATTTCGAAAGGGCGGACATATGAACTCTCAAAATAACGAAGGTTAAATTATTCGAAATTTTATCCTTCAACCGATGACGAAATCGAATAATTAATACACCATAGAAGTATTTATTCAAGAGTTGATTTATTCGAGAATATATATTTAGATAGTTTGTAGCTTGAGTCATACAAATAGAGATTCGAAAAATCTACAGCAGTAATACCTCCGAAATTGAAAACAGTGAGTATCTAATATTCCTAATACCGTCTACAGGGAAAATTCATATATCGAGAGTACATACTTCAAATGCGTAGATCTTAGAAAGACAAATGATCGATAGTCCGAAATAGCGAATACGTAAATGACGAACATGGGGTGACAGCCTTACCCGACTGACCACTAGCGCCGTCTGTCAGCTTCCCTCTAAAGCGCAAGCAGCGTATTACTCGATCCCAACCGTTCGTCATCCAAACCATTCGACATTTTGGCCGATCGCGGGTCCGAGATGGCGAATACCCAAATAGCGAACATGGGATGCAGGGAGGCTAGAGTAAAGGATCGGACACTCCATAAGAGATAAGCAGCGCAAGACGGCCCCAAAATCCCGACTTATAAGTGACCGCACGAGGCGCTGCGATCGCAATTCTCCGATGTATAGTAATACTTGTAGCTAAAGGTTCTAGGCATGTGCATGTTACGTCCCAGCCTTCAAATTTTTTGCTCTACCCCAAAAAATTATCATTGCACATGTGCACGATAGCGGCACCCTCGTTCTTCGACCAAAGTTATATTTTGTAAACTGTATGGACTCGATAGTCGAAATATGCCACAAGACCCAGAATGGGAAAGCGACTCGCATCCGCCCCCACGCACTAAATCACCGATAGTATATAATTTACGAGCAAATGGGCTCCAAGCGAGAAACTCACTCAGGAAAATTCCCGAATAGAAAAAACGCAAGACCAAAGCGAACAGAAACTCTCACTCCAAATCCCAAACAGGCCCCTACGGAAAACTCGCCCGTGACTCCACACGGTCGTAAAATATGCCCTCAGCGAGAATTATGAGAACACGTGCGCTAAGGCCGATTCTTGGAAATAGAGCAGCGATTGCGTCTATCTCAGTCGCGACCCAATAAGAAATCCAGAATCATGCTCCCCTACTCCGCTAACCAATCACGAAAATTAACGTAACTTTTACGACCGATTATCGAATCCCTAAAAAACGCGTCATAGGAAATGCACTCTCCCAAAAAAACTCCTTCTCCTCCCAAAACCGAACTCTCGCCATTTTTGTTAGACGAAGGAGCGTCACTCTGTAAACAGTCTCCGAATCGAAAAGTCGACTTACTCAGATGATACTCTGTCCGCGTAAGCGTCTAACAGATTTTTCAATTCACTGTACGCGTCTTATATTTAACCTATAGATATATACATACAGGTGTGTTAATAAACTCTATTTGTAAATTGAAAGAAACACTCACGAGAATAAGTTATTCGATCAAAGTATCGGGCGAACCTCAACCTCAAACCAAAACACGCACCTTAAATCGTCTAAATCCAATTGTTATTAAATTGTGTTCGGAACTCGCGCGGAAACCAATTAAGACTCACAGCGCAATCCACCTCTCTGTAAAATTCGCGTACAATCTCGGCAACCTCGCAAGTCCATTCTAAATCTCCCTTCGGGACGTAACACGCATCTAACCGACGAAAAGGTACGCAAAAGAGTATATCTATATGTAAGGGAAAGCCGATTGCGACGCCGCCTACAAACTCTTAGTTTCCTTGATTTTTTAGCCACATCGCTAGCACGCAGTGTTCACTCCTTTACTCTAGTCTCCCTGATGGGATGACTGCCTTACCCGACTGACCACTAGCGCCATCTGTCAGCTTCCCTCTGAAGCGCAAACACCGTATTACTCGATCACAAGAGCTTTTGCTATTCGGCCCTGACAGATCGTGACACCGTAATTTTTCGGTGTTGGCTGTCACGTGTAGGGTGTCAAATTACAATTTTTTCGGTGTTAAAATTGTCATTTGACACCTTACGTACAGTGTCAAACGTTGGCTGTCGACACCAAATTTTTTCGGTGTTGAACTTGTAATTTGACACCCTATACGTGACACTCAACACTGACAAATTACGGTGTCACGATCGGTCAGTGCAGTTTTTTTGGGTGTCAACACCCAAAATAGCCTCGGTCCAGATCAGTGTTAACGGACAACACCACTGTGACGGCTTCAAAAAATCGATTTTTTGAAAACCATCTAGAAAAATCTAAAATACATTTAAGATTAAGATGCCGTTGGACCCAGGTCAAAAACATAATTATTTTCGGAGATATTGAATATTTTGTGGAGCGGTGCAGCGCTCCGTGACGCTCGGGGTCCCGCGGAGCTGCGCGCCTCAGGGTCGGCAGGTATATCGAATAGCGATCCATACGACGGTTTCGAGATGAAAAAAAAGAGTGCATCGATCAAGTCTAAAAACGTATGGGGACGCGCCTCCGCAAAATCGTGAAAAAACAAAAAGGATTGTCTGGCAGAGGAAAGCTCAACGGAAAATTGATCGACGAGTTGGGCACATATTACGGCTTGGCTATTCGGAAGAACAGCGATGATGTTGAAAAAATGAGGAAGGCAATTTGGGCAACTAACAAACATAAAATATCCACAGATAGTGAGCCACAACATGACGATTGCCCAGAGGGAGCCGAGTCGTGGTGTTCGTGGCAGCGAGCGGTCGCAAGCGGTAATATTTCTGAATATCGCCATAACCCGCCTCTTCTTGAGGTAGTATTGGAGGCAATTACGCCAGTCTTCGAAAATTTGAGCAGAGACGATTTGCTGCAGCGTTGTTTGGGCGGCTCCACGCAAAACAACAACAAAAGCTACAACAAATCGGTTTGGGCAATAACCCCCAAGTGTCAGTCCGGGAGCAAAAAAATCGTCGATATTGCAGCTGATATCGCGGTATTATTATTCAATGATGGCCTGAGAAGCCTCATGAAAGTTTTGGAGACGTTGGGGATAACTATCGGCCCAAATTGTTCCAATTTTTGCGTTGAAACCGACGCAGCGCGGATCGAGCTGGCGGAGTGCTCGCTCACAGACGCTGCAAAAGAGGCAAAAAGAGCCTCTACAAGTTCGCGAATAGATGCTAAGGACAATGATTTGCTTCTTGAAGGCCAGCTATATGGTGCCGGCATCGCTGATTAAAGGTAAACAATTTTTTTCCAATTTATCGCATAAATTAACAAACCTAAAACTTTGAACGCGTTTTTCTCAAAACCACTTTTTTGAATGCGGCACGCAGCAGAACTCGAGCAATTTTCATCCGATCGACTTCAAATTTGGACTGCATCAATAAAACTAGATTATCTAAAGAAGTACATAGGGTTTTTTTGGATATCTCAATAATAAAAAAAGTTATAGTCTATTTTCGACGAGAAATTTTGCTCGAAAATTGTCCTTTAATTTCAAAAGCGTGCCTATTATTTAAAAATCAATATTTTTTCAAATCCCTGTGTACTTCTCTTCAAAATATCATATTATTAACGAAAACACTCGGTATTTTTTTTTCAGATCGACTTTGAAGAGAGTTCTGCTGCGTGCCGCGAACCACTGCAGAGGCAACAGTACCTGACGCGGGAGCTTCCCCAGCGTCACCATGGGGCGTGAAAAATTTGAAATTTTTTTTGTGTCTTCAATAACCAACGAAGGAAACAAAAAATTTTCGAATACCGCTTTTTTTCCCACAATAAAAAATTCTTGAAAAATGGCAAAAAAACAGGGGGTCACAGTGGTGTTGTCCGTTAAGACCGTTTTTTTTTTGTGTCGACACCCAAATTAGTGTTGACACCTTTTTTTATGGGTGTTGACACCCAAAACAGCGTAAGTCCATATCAGTTTCAACACCGTCTTTTTGGGTGTCGACACCCAAAAAGTCAGAACCATTTTTTTTGGTATCGACACTATTTTTTTGGGTGTCAAATGGTCATTTGATACCCATCTCTTGGGTGTTGCGATCTGTCAGGGGGACTGTTTGGTTTTTTGGCACGTCGCGCTATTTTAGCTCCATTTTTTTTTGGATAAAAAATAATCGATGTCCTACCTCAAATTCGCTGATGTATCAGCGATCATGATGAATGAACGTGCGACAGAAATTTCCACGTCCAAGGAATGCTCTATACGGGTTTTTTCTTCCATACAAAATTTGTTTTTCAAATCAAATTATCTCTTTCAAATAAAATTTTGGTTTGGAATAAATTTTCTCTTCGGTATAAATTTTGTCTGCGGTACAAATTTTTCCTTTGATACAAATTTTTTCTTCGATAAATATTCTCTCTTCGGTAGGAATTTGATTTCTGAACCAATTTTATGCCTGGCACAAAATTTGTACTGAAGAGGGAAGTTGTACAAAAGAGAAAATGTCTATTCATAGAATTTTTCTTTCGTTGCCAATTTTGTCGTCCATCCATCCATCTTCGGTGTAAATTTCCTCTTTTATACAAATTTACTCTTCAATAAAAATTTCCACTTTCGTACAAATGTTCTCTACAGTACAAATTTCGTAGTCGATAAATAATTGGTCCTAAAAAGTGTGCCAACGAAAAAATTCAGAGCAAAAATAAAATTTTGCTAGTCAAGAGAATGTTAACCGAACAGAAAATTTTTACGGAAGACATTTTTTCTTTAGCAGTGAACTTTTGGCTGGTAGAGAACCTTTATAGTCAACACAACATTTCTTTCGAAGAGGAAATTGCTATGCAAAGAAATTACTTGTTTGATATAAATTTTTTCTTCAAAGAAACATTTTTTGCTTTATCACAAATGTTGTTCCGCAGTAGTTTTTCTTTTGATTACGCTCCTGAAAGAAACATAATACTTTCAAAATATCGGATGAGTGTATAAGGAAAAGAACTATAAACGTGTATATAAAATATTTATTCTCGATGGCTAGCCGCCTAACCAAATCCTCCGTAGAGGCTCCGTTGCTTCGGTCCTACATATGGGACAGCAGCGATTTTGCTGAAGATTTCACAATATATCTGCGCATGAGGCACAACAGCAGCATGCCACACGGCAAGAATATTTGGGTGGCCCTTTCAAGATAACATCTTGCACGAAACTGTAAAAAAATTAAAACAAGAGAACACACAATTTGTATTATATCGCCGACAGATAGTACGAACTGCGTGTCAATAGCATTGATGTTTCAAGAAACACAAAAGTAATTGAACATTCTCGCAAAGCCATATGGACACATAAGCTTGAATTGAAAAAGCTGCGATGCCAGAGAAGTGAGAACGCCATGTTTCTCTCTCGCTCTTCCGTGAAGCACCAGCGACATCACGGGTCACGTCAAGTCAAAAGAAAAGCGACCTTACGAATCACTTCTACTTCAAACAGTCGCCGGTGTCATCGCGGTTCACATTGACTTAGGAGAGAAGCGACCCCACGAATCTGATGCCTGATGGCAAGGTACATTGGCAGCTGTTAAACTCTATGGAACTCAGATTTCTATCAAGAAGGGAATATTTATTTTCTATTACAACGTTGAACCGCGTACAGTCGGGCGTTTGGAAAAAAGCTAAATATTTATTTTTAAATATTAGTGCTTTCCTGGTCAGAAATTCAAATTAATTTTCGTATTATGCGTTGCGCTTTCGCGGATTTTTCCAAACCTACGGCGAGGGGGGGGGCACGTCCATCTTTTGATCTACTCCTACTTTATCAGCCATGATATAACGGAGACGTTGTTAAAAGTAAGAATGCCAATCTAAAGAAGTATGAATGCCTTATTTCCCTCCAGCGTGTGCAAGGAATACCGGCGATAACGCGGGTCACACTAACTCCGAAGAGAAGCGACCCCACGAATCACCACCATTTTGAACAAACGCCGTCCTCACCGCGGGTCACGTTGACTTCGAAAAGAAGCGATCCTACAGATCTGTTGGCTGATGGCAAGATGCCCTGCGGCTAATCACTTCCGTGGAGTTACATTTTCGACCAAAAAGCGAATAATTTTTGCCAGGAAAACTCGCATAATCAAACTCCCCTAGTGCAAATTTTTCATAATTTCACATATTTTAGTCATATTTGAGATTTTCGGAGAAAAAATGATTTAAAACCGATTCGAGGACTGGTCTATTTCCTAAAAACACATTTTTCTTACTGAAAATTCATGATTTCTCATTTTTTCCCCGTAAATTTCTCTTTTTCCTATGACCTGAGTGAACGGCTGCGGAGATATTCGGAGAAAAGTTGAAGATGAAAATAAATGAGATTTCCGTAAAAAAAATTTATTATTATTATTTTTTTTTTTTCGGAAATGTCCCTTTTTCCTATGACCTAAGTGAACGGCTGCGGAGATATTTGGAGAAAATTTAAAGACGAAAAAAATGAGATTTTCGTAAAAAAAACTTATTATTTTTTTTTCCAGAACTTTTTCTTTCTCCTCTTGAGTGAACGCCTGCGGACCGATATTCGGAGAAAAGTTATAGATGAAAAAAATGATATTTTCGTAAAAAAAACTTAATTCATTTTGTATCCCTTATAATTCTGAGAAATAATGAATTTCCGAAATTTTTGCAAACATTATTCTCCTTAAGGGGTAACACCACTGTAACGGCCTGCCACGAAGCGTTTTGGACAAATAATACTTGGGGTAATTATTAAGCACATATTGAAGTATATTGCAAACAAATTTTATGGGAAAATATTACAAAATGGCGACACTGCAGCAAATTCTTCCGAGGCATGTTGAACTTAAGGTGCTCTGCGGCACGCAGTATAAGTTGAGCCAATTTTAATCTGGACAAAATAATTTTTTTTTAATTAAATCTAGTTGAGTCCAGCCAGTGTATCACGTAGGGGATTTTAAAAATATTGATTTTTGAGTAATTGCCGAGTATTTGACTAAAAATGTTCAATTTTTTTTTTAAGACAGTTATTCGTTAATAAATATTGTTTAAATTAACTTATCGAAAATCCCCTGCGTGGTTCATTAGCTACACTCATGTAGACCTAATGAAACAAAATTCTTTTTTTTAGATTAAAATTGGCAGTTATACTGCGTGCCGCAGAGGTTCGACATGCTTCGGAAAAATTGCTGCAGTGTCGCCATTTTGTAATATTTTCGAATAAAAATGTATAGCAATATACTTAAATATATTCTCAATAAATACCGCAAGTATTATTTGTTTATCACATTTTCTTCCGCCAAAAAAAATTTCAAAAAATACGATTCCTGTAAGGCCGTTGCAGTGGTGTTACCCCTTAAAGTCTTCGTTTTTTGAAATTCGTTGTTCGCAAAATTCTGTTGTTCGCAAAATTCGCAAGTTCTGAAATTCGCTAGAATATTTATAAAAAATGCAGTGATATAATAATCAATGCAGATTCTAAAGTACGATTATTTTTATCTATATTTTTTATTTCATATAATTTCCAAGATTTTCCCGTGATCGTAATTGGAATGATCAAATATTCGGAAAAACTCGAAAAAATTCGGAGAAACTCGGAGTTTGCGTAAAAATAATTGATCGCAAAACTCCGAATTCTTCATATTTGTTCCAATTCATAGAAAAATTCGGAAAAAATCGGAACAATTTTCCGGAAAAAATCGGAGTTTTTCGGGAAAAAACTTGTACGAGGGTCAGTAATACAGAAGGAGCCTCTATTTTGAATATTGGTTCGATTTGTTTTCTGCAAACAGTGACGTCCTGTTGCATATGAGCCATTCTATATCGAGTTGACATGAAAAGGTACCATTGCCATGGTGGCTTTTTACTAAGCTGAGAAACGCGTTTAAGTCTACTCAACGTGGAATGACACACAGTAAATAAAAAAGTGTAGTAGTAATAACATCATTGCTATATTAATCGAGACTAAAAATACCCCTTTGGAGGAGGTGAAACGAATTTTGGATTTTAAATTCCAAGATGCCTGAAATTCTCCGAAAATATTAAAAAATCAGAAATTGCATAATCAAAATTTGGCCGCTTTTTCAACAGTTGAGGTTTTACTGACTAATTACAAAATCTGGAACGCAAACATGGCAAGTTCTCAAGTGATGTGCGATTGAACGTGTGAATTTTATTTAAAACAAAAACTATTCAGAGCTCTTCGCCTGTTATAAATCCCTCTGTATCGAAGAAGTGATATGAAGAACGCTTATCGCAACAAAAGACCGGATAACATGTAATAATTGGGCGTTAAACAAATGGAATCTGTATACGTATTAAAGTAAAAGAAGAATTGAATAATCCGTTTGGTTGTAAGCTACTTCTTGTTATTCGTTCTTTCTTACATTTTTTACAGTACTTCAGTTCGACTTACTGGGATTCATAGTAGTAGAATACCTTTGGATATCTATTTGTCGGAAAATGACGACACCTTCAACTATACACTATGCACACACATTAAAATATACAGAAAAGTCCAACATTTTTCTGCGATGTTCAGCGGCTGAGTAATGTGCAAAATTCTCGTAAGGGTAAAAAAAAACAAATCGGAGCTTCAAGTTTCTCATTTTTAGGTCCAAAGGTCAAATATCTTTATCATTGACCTTTTCAGAGTAACCGTGTAAAACCAATGGGGAAATAATTTTCCAAATTATTTCTTGTCTTTCCAAAGGTATACAGGCGCCAATAATTTTTTTCTGTCATTTCACCTCATAAACCTTTGAGCTGATTCTTTCTGAATCAAATCGAGTCTTATTGCATAACTTTTTAACAAGTTTTTCGCAGAATACTGATATTCGCTTACATCTATTTTAACTTATTTCTACCTCGCATACTTTTTCCTTTGTTACTATCGATCATGTTTCTCTTTTTCTTAAACTAATTCCCTCGTCTACACCTGCTCCGTCCCCTTCCCTGTTTGTCCAGCTTTGTGCACACTTCCTCTATTTCCTTAAAATACAGACATATCTCTTTTTGTATTTTCCCACCCAACACATGTCCTTTTTCCCCTTTATTGTCACAATGACCATTCCTTTCATCCTCTCCTCTGCTGTCTTTCCTGCTTTTTCTGTAACACGCTCCCAATATTTTTTATACATATTATAGATGCTTAACGTCTTTTGTTGTATCATTTTCTAAAATGTGAAAATGATATAATGACAAATGAGAAATATAAATACTATATATATTATTTTTCTCGATGTGCGTTGGATGTGTCATGTTTCCCTCTTCCTTCCTCGAAATTACCCTCTTTTATCGCATATATTCTTTTCACTTCTCTCCGTTCCTATATCGGTGTTAAAATATCCTCTATACCGATATCCCTTATACCAGCGGTCCCCAACCCCCTCGCCGCAGACCAGTACCAGTCAATGGGTCATTTGGTACCGAAACTTTGTTGCATTTTACATTGTATATGCAAATGCCATCGAATCGATTTTTGTCGACGGCCACCATCAAAAGACTCGTCTTGTGGAATGGTACCGGCATTTTTCCATGCTTTTTTAATTCATTTAAACAAATGGGCTCCAGCATTATTTGTAACCTCGATGCCGCTTATCGTCAACGATTTCGTTCAGCATTTTTATCTCTGCCAGGGTTCATATTTGGCAGCATTTCTGCTGGTCAACTTCTCAAACAATCAAAATCGCTAGCCTCGCTCTGCGGAAGAGCGGTGAAATATTGCGATCGCGCATTGTTTAAACGAATGCCCGCGAATCGATTTTTGTTGTCGACGGCGGTCGTCGGTGAAAATTTCTTTATGATTGAGCGTTCTAACAAGCGGGGTTTGTTAGAGACTCGTAGAGTGGAAGGGTGCTGGCATTTCCCCATTATTTGTCAGTTAATTTAAACAAACAAGCTCGAGGACTATTTGGCATCTTGATATCGCTCATCGCCGACGAATTCGATCTCTGCCAAAATCTCGAGTCACGACCGAGATCGATCGAGACTCACTCGACACTTTTGTGAACATTTTACAACTCTTTTACAACTCAATTCAAACAAAATTTTACAACTCTTTAGTTGTAAAATTTTACAATGCTCTTTGTTTAAACAATTCCGTTCGGCATTTTTTTCTCTGCCATGGTTTATCTTCGGCAGGTTGTCTACGGCCGACCAAATTCGCAAGTGAACGAGATCGACCGAGTTTCACTCTGCGAAAGAGTGGTAAAATTGTATTATTACTGCAAAAAAAATACGTTCAGTATTTTTTTTCTCTGCCAGAATTTATCTTCGGCAGGTTTCTCCAAGGATCGAGCTTTCTAGCAATGACGATCGTAGGAGTCTCGTTCTACAGAAGAGCGGTAAAATGTTACTATCGCGAATTGTTTAGAGGACACCGGTGTAAAATTTTCGAAAAATAGTTTTGTTGGAAGCACTTTTAACAAATCCGTGGAACCTTGAAAAATTTTACAATGCTCTTTGTTTAAACAATTGCGTTCGCCATTTCTTTCTCTGACGTGGCTTATCTTCGGCAGGTTGTCTGCGGCCGACCAAATTCGCGAGCGAACGAAATTGACCGAGTCTCACTCTGCGAAAGAGTGATAAAATTTAATATTACTGCAAAAAAACGTTTAGCATTTTTTCTCTCTGCCGGGATTAATCTTCGGCAGGTTTCTCCAAAGATCGAATTTTCTAGTTATGACGATCGAAGGAGTCTCGCTCCCCAGAAGAGCGGTAAAATTTTACTATCGCGAATTGTTTAGAGGACATCGGTGTAAAATGTTCGAAAAATCGTTTTATTGGAAGCACCTTTAAACAATCCTTGGAACCTTAAAACAATTACACTGCATTTGTTTAAACAATTGAGTTTAGAATTTTTCTCTCTGCCGGGATTTATCTTCGGCAGGTCACTCCAAGGATCGAATTTTCTAGCAATGACGATCGCAGGAGTCTCGCTCTACAGAAGAGTGGTAAAATTTTACGATCGTGAATTGTTTTGAGGACGCCGGTGTAAAGTTTTCGAAAAATTCTTTTGTTGGAAACACTTTTAAGAAATCCTTGGGACCTTAAAAAATATGATGCATATTTGTTTGTAGCTGAAAAACAATTATAAAGTGGATTTCGAGTTATTTTTTAAGGAAGCCTCCGGCGCTGAAAACCCCCTTCGGCGATGTCATGCCGGTAGGCGCAGTTCTCAACTCTTGTAAGCCTATTGTGGGGACAAAGTCACCGACTAAAAATAGTTTTATTTTCGACCAATAAGTGACATTAGATTACGGAAAAAAACTTCTTCAGCTGTAGCGTCTATGAAGCCGTTGGCTTCAAACACGTTTTTCTCAAAACCATGTTTTTGATATAGGGACGTAGCAGAAGTCGAACAATTTTCGTCCCGTCGACTTAAAATTTCAACTGTAACGTCCTAGATTGCTTTAACAGTCAAGGACGAGCGCTTTTTTCGTTTGACTGGAAATTGTAAAAAATACATCACATGTCATACCCTACCCCAAAAAAATTAAAGAAATAGAAAATTTCTTCACTTTTTTAAGTGTTCTTTGAAAGGCTGTATCAATGTTAAAAATAGTCGTATCAAATTGAAATAAAACATTTTGAAGCTTTAAGTTTCTAGTTTGAGATCTTTTGGCAAAATAATTTTGTGAGCTACGGTTGTCGCGCAATTATAAGAGATAGCAAAAAAATTATTTTCCCAATTCTTTTTTCAACCGATTTTTTTTCAGTTCAATCAATAGATAGGTCCATTAGCGTATTTATTCAGCTTCAATTTCGTTTTTTTGTGGTCTCTCTACGTCAACTTTTTGCTGAGATATCCGACTTATAATGAAAAAAAATCCTTTTATCTTTGATCAATATCTCAGCAACCAATGATCGCACAGGAAATTAATGGGCAGCTTTGAAAACATGAAAAAATTTCTTACAACACCATTTCGTTGATTTTCGAAAAAGAAAAACATTTTTTTCACCATTAATATTAATTTGAAAATAAGGACAAAAAATTACATTTTATGTTTTTTCAGTAAATCTACGTTGCCACGTATTTTTCAGCTTAATGTACCCCCAATAGCCGTGTAAGTTTTCAAATCTATCCATCGACCCGTTTTTCCGGACCGATCGATCAAAGTTTTACAAAAGAATTGAAGGAACACGTGTATTGTTCCTAAAGATCGCGTAATCGTGATCAAAATGAAAAGACCCATTTTTTTCGACTATTTTTAGAACTTTGCAGTAGTTGCTTTTTAAATTTAAGAAAAAAACTGAGCAAATTCAAAAAAATTCTAATCTTTTTCAATTTGCAGAACTTTTCAGGAAACAATGGTGACTCATTGTTGCCACGCTTTGGCTTTTGCGCATAATTCCACTTATCTTTAATAGCATTGATTAAAAGTTGATACCCCCAAGCTGCATTCACTAGTCGATCTGAGAACTTGTATGCGATTAACTCTCGATATTTTTTGCGAAGGTTATTAGCGATACAAAAAACAGTTTTTTCAAAAATCTTTTATTTGGAATAAAAAACCAATTAACAGTTTTTTTCCAAAACTAATCGTTTTATTGTCACGTCGCGACCAAATGCGTACAATGTATTTTTAAGCCTAATACGCACGATAGCGGAATTCTCATTTTTCGACGGATCTGAATATTTTCTTTAGAGTTAGGCCTACCACGGCGAAAACGTAGCCTATCCATAATAATATAACTAAGCGTTTCTCGTACCTTCCCACGCGAAAGCGTAGCGGTCTTAACGATATCGAGAACAAATATACAAGCGGGAAAAATTTCGAACAGTCTCGTTGTAACCCGAACAGAGTCCGAGTACATCGCGGAGTGTCCTTAAGACCAAAAATACACAAAGGAAACCTTCGGGTTACAAGGATGACGAACACGGGAAACGACACGCAAGAAATGCGTGATGATATTCATAAAGACGTAAATATATAACGACGCAACGATACCGAATGCTAACGACCATCCAAGAGCGGAAAAATGTCCAAATCCTTAAAATGTACACTCGCTAGGAGAAAATCCTCCGACCCAGGAAGTTGACGCGGTCATAAAACTGCGTTGATATTTCCCGTGCGGACTCGCGGGCCTCGGTCAACAAGCCCTATCTCGAGCGTGCGTTCTTGGCGCCGACAAGGCCCCTTTCTCCCCTTTATTTTTCCGCGCTCCAGATAAAGAAGCGCAGCTCCAATTCCCGGAAATAGAGCGACGGTTGTGGCTATCGCAACTTACTCCTTGCTCCCACTCTCATTTCAACTTATGCATATTTTCCACCAATCCAAAAGAATGCACCCCCAAAAGTGCACTCTTCCGGGGGCCAGTCTCCCACCACCTCAGCATCCCAATTTTTCCTACATCCTAGAAGGAGGAAATCATCAAGTCAGAGTGTTCCATCACCACTCGTAGAAAACAGTCTCGCAACAACTTTCATCGGAATAAGTAGAACATCTGTCTCCTGACAGCAAACGCGAAACTTGAACTTCGAAATTGTTCCTCATAAAAACGCGAACTGTAAGAAATCATTTAACTGTCTACGTTGAATGTGTATGTGTGAAACTCGAATGTGTAAAAATTTGTATCAACGTGCAATTTCAACATTGTCACCGAGCGTGCGCAACGGAGGGGTCCGACCTATCTGCGGAGGCCCGAACCCAACCGCTGCAAACCGATTATCGTATCCACGGCTCATCATAAATGTAAGCGAACCTCTATGTATTCTCATGTTGACGGAATTAACTAAATTGGTTAATTTCAATAAATCCCAAATTGTTAATTATTTGTATAGATCAATTCATTTCTTAATCGAGTCACTGCGTCACTCCCATCTTTGCATGCACCTTTCCCTTTTTCACCCTCATCCCGAGCTATTGCGCTAGGCGTAGGCTAAAAAGAGGGAACCGCGATAAAACATATGCCCACGTCCCCTCAGGACGTGACATTATGGTCAATGTTTTCTACGTTTTGGTAAAAAACAATAAATCTAATGTTTTTGTAAACTAATTTTTTTTCTTCAATTTTTGATCATGCCTAGTTTTGAAAAAAAAACTTTTCCATAACCCTAATAACCTTCGTAGAAAATATTGAGAGCTAATTGCATAAATGTTCTCAGATCGACTAAAAAATACAGCTTGGAAGTATCGACTTTAAGTGATGCAATTAAAGATGAGTAAAATTATAGTGCGCAAAGGCCGAATCGGGTAAAGAATGAGTCAGTATTGTTTCTTGAAACATTTTTCAAATTAAAAAACAATATCAATCTCTCGAATTTTTTTCATATATTTAACAAGCAACTAGTGCCAAGTTGTGAAAAAAGTCGAAGAAAGTTAGTCTTTTTATTTTGATGATGATTACACGATGTTAAGGAATAATACACTTGTTCCTTTAATTGTTTTGTAAAACTTCGAACAACTTTTGATGGAAAACGGTGCGAAGGATCAATTTGAAAATTAATAGGGATATTGGGAGTACATCGAGCTGGAAAAAAAAACGTAGCAACATTAGTCTTCGCATCAACATTTGTACGGAGCGGTAGATGTAATGAAAACCCAGAAAAAGTGATTTTTTGTCCTTTACCAAATAAGGGTTAAGGGTGAAGAAAAAATTGACAAAAATCAACAAGAGGGGCGTCAGGAAATTTATCCGTTTCCAAGCCCGCCCTTTAATTCCCGTTGCGATAATTGGTTGCTGAGATATCGATAATCAAAGACAAAAGGATCTTTTTCATTCAAAGTCGGATATCTCAGCAAAAAAATTGACATAGAGATAAAAATCCAAATTGTAGCTAAATAAACAAGGTGACTGACCTATACCTTGAGTTAACTGAAACAAAATTCCTTAGTCCGTGGACCCCTGAAAAAAAAACAAATTTGGAATTGTTTTCTTCCCCTATTTTTCATGATTGCGCGATAACCGTAGCTCACAATTTTTTTGCCAAAAGATCTCGAAAATACAAACTTGAAGCTTCAAAAGCCTTCTTTTCATCTCGATGCGATCATTTTTCACATAGATACAGCGCTTCAAAGAACCTAAAAAATGATGACATTTTATATTCCTGTAATTTTTGGAGCAGTACAAGGTGTCCAATAGGAGGTTGCTAAAACTAAATAAGTTTCTCTTCCCTCCATGAATTCAGTAGGGGTCTTTTTTTCTAAGGTGCATACCTGAGGCCACGCAGTTTCATTCCAGCCGTGGTTGAAGCAAGCACGCGTGCGTCAAAATGAGTGAGCTCACCACGGAAGAAAAAGTATATCTTGTTGAGTGTTTCTTCTCGAGGGGAAACATTTATAGTAATGCGTATAGAGCGTTTCGTACTAAGTTTGGAACTCATAGAGTTGCCAGCGAAAACACTCTGAAAAGGTAAAAATTGAATATTTATTCATATTCATCTATCACACAACTTGTGTTTCAATTTAATTAAACTGCACTGACGTAATTTTAGGTTAATTTTTGTAGGATAATCGATAACTTCGTGAACTATGGTACACTCCACTCAGGTCCATCTGTTACGGTGACTACACCAGAGAAGGTCAACGAAGTTGAGAATTATTTCAAACAAAATCCAAATGATTCGATTCGGAAAGCTGCTCAAGCATTAAAAATAACAAAATCATCATTACACAACATTTCGAAATATTTTTTAAAGTTTCATCCGTATAAAATAAGCACTCATCGATTTTTAACTGAACATGCCATGACGAAACGCATCGAATTTTGTAACATCATTATGGGAATGTTTGAAGCCGAAGAACTTAATGAGAAATTAATTATTTATTCCGATGAAGCACATTTTTGGATGAATGGGTACGTAAACAAGCACAATTACCGGTTTTGGGGAACGGAAAATCCCAACATATCACTAGCGAAGTCCCTTCATCCACAGAAAGTAATGGCATGGGCAGCGATTTCAGAAAAAGGAATTTATTTGCAATTCTTGGAATCTACGGTAACAGGAGAGAGTTACAAACAGCTTTTGGAAACCAAATTCTTCCCTTATGCAAAAAAGAGGGGAATGGTTTAAAATGTTTACTTCGTGCAAGATGGAGCGACGCCACACCGGACTCATGAGGTGTTTCAAGCTATTCATCGCGTATATGGGACTCGAGTAATTGGTCTGGGGTACCCTAAATTTGCTCAAGGCGGACTAGAATGGCCTCCCTACTCACCGGACCTGAACCCTTGTGATTTTTTCTTTTGGGGTTACATTAAAGATCATTGTTACGCTAAAAACCCCAGCACAGTAGAACTGATCGCGGCCATCCAGGAAGTGGTTCGCGTTATTACGAACGATATGTTAGACACAGTTTTTCACAGTTTACAAAAGAGAATTGATTTTTGTGCCCAATCTAACGGTTCGCACTTCGAAAATATCTATCATTCATCACTGTACTTTTTCGTTATTCTTATAAGATGTAATAAATTGACATAAAAAATATTTAACTGGGTTTTATTTATGTGCGTTTAAAGCTGCAGAGTTTCCTCTATTTAAAGCAATTTGGCTTTTCTGAGTCTGTGCACGTGTTTTGAAATGACAGTCGATTAGTTTCAGCAACTTCCTATTGGACACCCTGTACATAAAAAGTATATTTGAAAACACGAACTTTTTATAAAACTCCTTTTTTTTAATTATTTTTAAGTTTCCCCACATACTTGACTGCTAAAACCAGCGTAATTGACGAAAATATTTTACTCTTTGTTCCACGATTAAATTTACGATGGTTCTACTGCGTTCCACGGAGAGGTTGAAGTTTGCATCGTTGGAACGCAACAAAAATGAATATTTATGAATAACTTTTTTAGATTCTGGCAACCTTTGCTTACAAAAATCCTGCAACCATTTTTCAAGATTCCTATTCATTTAGCGATCTATAATATATATAATTAAAAAATATATTTTCGATAACAATAAAAATATCGAAAATAAAATATAAACAAGACCTTTCTTTGCGTTCCAACTATGCAAACTTCAACAGCATGGAGAGGGTTGACTGAAAACCAGTTGTACTATAGCGACTCGTGCACCGCCATTTTCTATTCTTTTAACAAATAAACTGTTTTACATACTTTAATATATACCTAATAAAACGTAAAAGTTCTCTCAACCATGCATTTTATTGCTTTCTTTTAAAAAAATTCAAAGGTAACCTTCGAACATAGGCAGTGTCAGTGATGTCCTTCCATTACACACTCGGTCACGTTGACCCGGACGAATTTGAAATAAAGTACTCGATTTCCCAAAATTTAATGTTTTCAATAATTTTTGATAACTCAAATTTGGACTTTCCGAGTTGCTAAGGATGGTAAGATGGTGACATCTGACCAGCCTTAGAAATAAATTTAAACACATACCTCGAGCATTATTTAGGTATGCCTCGTCCACCGATTGCATCACAAAAGTTTGCGGTCAGTGCCGATGCATCATACGACGGAGATACAGCCTGGACAGTGTCTTATTCTCCTCGGAGAGCTACATCGGCAATATTTTGTCCATCGTCCTCCAGTATCGGGCAACGAAGAAGAAAGTCTGTGTTGCGCTGGTTACGACGATGCTCGAGCCATAGGGAACATATTTTGTCATGGTCTATCGCGAGCGACATCTTCTGTTGCACTCCTTGCCACGGACACAATCGAGAACACTGTCAACGGCCCCCGACGATGTTTTCCTTACTTCATGCCAGTACTCGCTTCCACGCTCTAGGACATGATCAATTGTGCTGGTCAATTTGAGCTTGTAGTTTTTCGATGGGCTGTAGAAACCAAAGATTGTGATGCCGTGAGCCATCTTTGGCAATGAATGACTGCCTGGCCCAAATTATCGCCGGCGGTGTGGATCAGAAAAGTGCTGCCAGGCGTAATACATGCAAGCTTGAATAGTAGTATGTAAACGACGACAGAATTCATGGTGATAGTTTTCGCATTCAAGTACACCACAATGAGCGCTGACCAGCCTTCGTGACCGGGCAGAGCGGCCTGGATATCACTAGCCCACTCGGAGCCCATGATGAACGGAGTTTTCGGTGGAAAATCGATGACGCCCTGTAATGTCATAGCAGCCTGGAAGTTGAGGCCAGATGCTTTGGCCCGGACAAACACTTCACCCTAGGCGAGTTGAGGCTCAGGTTTTCTCAGCACCTTCACACCCTTGATATCCCCAAAGCCGTTGAGAACGATAACACGCAGGTACCTTGACTCCTGGCGTTTTTTCCTCGCCGTTCTCCTTCCGCTTCCCACTGTCGCTATTTTTCCCGATCTTCTTCTACTTGTACTAGGCGCGCACCTAAGTTTCCGTTTTTTTACCAATAAAAAATCGAAAATTTCAAGACAAATACAAGAAATGTTTTATTCGAAATATTATCCCTTGCTATTTACACATTTTTGCCATCCATCTGGCAATACATAAATACCGCGACGATAAAAATACGCGTCGTTAGACTGAAACCATTCGTCCAAACAATTTTGTACTGCATCGTAATTGGCCAAGTGTATCCCACCCAAGCCATGAGCCATCGACCGGAACAAGTGATAGTCTAAAGGGGCCAGGTCTGGCGAATACGGCGGGTGCGGTAGCAGATCCCATTTCAGTGTTTTTATGGTGTCCTGGACGATGGAACTGCGATGACAAGGAGCGTTGTCGTGCTGCAACATCACACGTTCGTGTCTCGTGTCCCATTCTGGCCATTTTTCGAGCAATGCGTGGTTCAAATTGATTAGTTGTTGTCGGTAGCGATGCCCATTGACAGTTTTGCCCGGTTTCAGCAGTTCATAGTACACGGTTCCTTTCTGGTCCCACCAAACGCAGAGCATTGTCTTTTTTCCGAAGCGATTTGGCCGTGCCGTCGATGTTGACGCTTCGCCAAGTGAAAGCCACGATTTTTTGCGTTTGGGATTCTCGAAATATATCCATTTTTCATCGCTAGTAACAATTCGATGCAGGAAACTCTTTCTGTTCTGCCGCAAAAGCATAATTTCGGAAGTGGCTCTCCGATTTTCCATTTGTCTCTCAGTTAACTCATGCGGCACCGACTTTCCTTATGCATTTTTCCCATGGCGTGCAACAGTTTCGAAATACATTGCCGAGTCACATTTAATGCCTCGGCCAGTCGATCTTTTGTTTGAGTGTCATCTTCATCCAATAACGCTTACAGGTCGGCGTCTGCAAATGTTGGCGGTCTTCCCGAGCGCTCCTTATCCCCAGTCTCAAAATCGCCACTTCTGAACCGCTTGAACCAATCTTCACACGGTGTTTTTTATGGTATATCTTCGTCGTAGGCCTCCTCAAGGAACCGACGGGCTTCAGCTGCTGTTTTTTTAGGTTGAAGCAGAAAAGCAATGCTTCCGGCAAATGATGTTTATTAGGCACAAACTTTGACATTTTCGAGGTTAGGAAAAAGATCGTTGTGTTGCGATATTTGTTTATATTACGACTGGGTATTCTTAGCAAATGTCCAAGCTATAAAGGCACCCAATGTCAGACCTCTATGCCGACAACATGTGTCGCTAGCGCCATCCATGTGTGAAACCCGGGAACTTAGTTATGCACCTAGTAATCACATGTTTGCTAACATGTTATCTAAATTTATGTAAAAATTTCAAAATGACTTTTCTCCGCCCTTTGTTCATGAAAACAGGTGAAACAAAGCTTAAAATGTGTGCTTTTTTTACTGTCGAGAGCATGGTTCTCGCCAAATTACCGAAAATGCGATGCAATGGTTAATAATTCATAGTTTTTCGCATGGTAACCACAAACGGGAATTTCTTTTCGAAATTTTGGAAAATAGCCGAAACCCTGCTCGCGGAGCAAGCGTCCTGCATGCATATATCAAATTTCATTTCAGTTAGATGTTCCGTTTGGGAGAATTCCCATTTCAGAATGTCGAAGCGGTCGGAGACATGTGGCATATGGCCTTAAGTGGAGGTACAGGGTGTCCCAAATGTCACGCAACAATATGCATAGGCCGCGCATATTAATTTTTGCGTGACATTTGGGTTGCCTTTCTATTTTTATTTTAATATTACTTTTTCCCTACATATTCTACTGACCTTTTAAGGATGGGGAAATTTCCATTATAATCGATGAATTTCTCAATTGCAGTCGCAAGCCTAACTGCTGGTCGATATGTCGACCAGCGCCATCCGCAACGAAAAGTCCAATTTTAAAAATGTATAAAAAAAGTTCGAAAGTGAATTCCTATATAATTGCATACGCTGAATACGGGAAAAATGATGATAAAAATCCTGGTGGCATCCTTCACCTTGAAAGTCGACATTTCGAGGTCACTTTTTTTTCGTTGCTAGTTTGCCCTCAAAATATATATACTCACATTGTGGATGCACTGAGTTCAACAAAAAGGCATATATATTGTAAATGTCATTCTGAAGAATATTTCAAGGACGCCAGTTATTATAGAACAAGCTTCGTCAGTAAACATACTCACTGCCCAAAATTTGGCGATACGTGGTACTATTGTTGTCGTATTTAGCGCATCAACAAAGATAAGTACGCCGACTTTTAGGCCGAAAAAAATGACCTTGAAATAGCAATTTTCAAGGTCAAAAAAACTTCCGTGAAAATCATTAAATATTATGTGCCCCCTGGCTGGTCGATATATCGACCAGCGGTCGATATATCGACCTTAACCAATAAAAGGTTAAAAGCGGTCTTAAAAACTGCAAAACCTCCGTACAACTTCCCTCCCTGTAATTTCAAGTTCTCATTGATTATTTCATTTAATGTAAACATTTGATCCGTCGTTCCTCTACGGCTCCTGATTCCTGCATGAAATTTCCGCAATTGTTCTGTTCTTTCCGATTCACTTGTTTAATCTCTTAATCATGATTTTTGTTGCCAAATTATATTCTACATCCAATGACGATACCGTTCTTATAGATTGACACAATCCTTGCTGTTTCCTACTTTTTCGCGATTCTTCCTTCTAGTCATACATTATTTCAGGCCTTTCTTAGCTTTGAGGAAGGCCTTAACTTAAGTGGAGGTACACATGCCCTACCCGAGGCCCTTCATGCCTCCGGCAGGGCCTTTCACGAATCCTCCACAAATCCCATTTTCCCCCGCCGCCTTTTCATTTCTCATTTTCATCAGAACCCCGTTTAGTTCTTCTCTTTTAACTCCTCGTAAAATTTGTATAGCTTTTCTTGCGTCCTCATTTATTTCTCATTCTTCTCTATACCAAACCCGTTTTTCCTTTACTTCCGTTTCCGTTTTCCTGCCTTACCGCTCCAGTAATGTTTTGAAATGTTATTTCCGTTCTACCTTGGTTGTTTTACTGACAACTGATCCCCTTCTTTTGTTGCTAAATTTATTACTCGAATCTTTCACATTTTGTTCCGCTGTTTCTTTTATGATTACTTTAAAATGTTCAATGATCAAAATATTTGATCCCATGATCTCAAAACTAGCAACTTGAAAGCTTTGATCTACTTTTTTGCACTACGACCATTTTTCACAAACTTAAAGCCTTTTGAATGTCAGCGAAAATTTGTTGTGTATTTCCATTTTGTTAATCAATTGATTGTGTTATGATAGAATACCTTTACCTTAGTCAAATCGATATTCGGACTGTTATAGTAGTAGTGGAAAAGGGCATAGCCAAGTAAGGTCAGTAGTGTAGCTATGAGAGTTCTAACGGTGGTCCTCTGAGGGGTTGCGGGGCGGGGGTTCACAAGGGGCGGGGGATGACGTCACGCACGGGAGGGGGAATCGGAGGAGACGGTGACGTCATGCGGAGAGGGGGAAATCGTTGGCGCTGGAGGGGGGTATCGCTTGATTATTGATTGGAGGGGGGGGATCGATTGATTATTGATGGATTATAGATAGGTTATTTATTTTTTCTCTTTTGAATTTATTTTTTAATTTTATTATTATTTGTTTTATGTTTATGTCATATATTTGTGTGAGCGCTGTATAGCAGGTACGAATATCCGCACGAAGAGGAGAGAC
Source organism: Ophion costatus (assembly GCA_951751655.1). Taxonomy (NCBI): domain Eukaryota; kingdom Metazoa; phylum Arthropoda; class Insecta; order Hymenoptera; family Ichneumonidae; genus Ophion; species Ophion costatus. The sequence goes on along the minus strand of OX632356.1, from coordinate 16,236,800 downwards.
CGAGAATACAGCTTCTCCATTGCGAATCACTACGCTGGCGAGGCGGATGAAGTCACGCGCGGGAGGGGGAAGTCGTTGCAGCGGAGGGTTCAAGTTGGCTGGCCCGTATCGCTGAAAGAAACGAAGCGATCGGGTTACACGTATGTGTGAGAGAGAGCGAAGAAGGACAGATCGAGCGGCCGCAGTGCCACGAACGTCTTCGAACGTCTCACGTACGTCTTACACGAACGTCTCATGAACGTGTTCGAACGTGTTCGAACGTCTCACGAATGGATTCGAACGTCTCACGTACGTCTCACGTAAGCCTCACGAACGTCTTCGAACGTCTCACGAACGTCTTCGAACGTCTTCGACGTCTCAGGAACGTCTTCGTACGACTCACGTACGTCTCACGAACGTCTTCGAACGTCTACGAACGTCTCGCGTACGTCTCACGAACGTCTTCGAACGTCTCACGAACATCTTCGAACGTCTCACGTACGTCCCATGAACGTCTTCGGACGTCTCAGGAACGTCTTCGAACGTCTAGAACGTCTACAAACGTCTCGCGTACATCTTACGAACGTCTCACGAACGTCTTCGAACGTCTAACGTACGTCTCACGTACGTCTCATGAACGTCTTCGGACGTCTCACGTACCTCTTACGAACGTCTCACGTACGTCTCACGAACGTCTTCGAACGTCCCGCGTACGTCTTACGAACGTCTCATGAACGTGTTTGAACATGTTTGAACGTCCTACGTACGTCTAACGTACGTCTCACGAATGTCTCGTGTACGTCTCACGAACGTCTTCGAACGTTTCGCGAACGTCTTCGTACGTCTGACGTACGTCTCATGAACGTGCTCGGACGCCTCACGAACGTCTTCGGACGTCTCACGAACGTCTTCGAACGTCCGACGAACGTCTCTCGAACGTCTCACGAACATTTGCGAACGTCTCTTGTAAGCACACTGGACAGAAATATATCTGTGATAGGTACGTAGATTTGATGTAATTTAATACAAACAGTAGCGATCGCATGGTTCGTCGAAGAACTAAAAAGTGCAGCTTTGCATGTGAAAGATATTTTATCTCCAAATATCCCCATGATACAGTTAACATCCGACGAGGAGCTTAAATTTCGAACCGCGATTAAGTGTCACATATGTGAAAAAGATTCTGTACAGACCGATACACGAGTTCGCGATCATTGTCATTGGACTGGGCGTTATAGAGCCCATTCGAATTGCAATCTAAATTTCAAACAATCTTTTTTCATTCCAGTAGTTTTTTACGATTTGTCTGGCTATGATGCACATTTTATAATTAAGGAAGAAGCCACCGCGTTCGAAGGGAAAACTTACGTGCTTCCAATAACAGAAGAAAAATATATTTCGTTTACGAAAACTGTTCAAACTACCACTGAAGAAACAAAAACCAAATTCAATTACGTTTCATCGATTCATATAATCTTTTGACCACAAGGCTTGAGAAATTGGCATCATTTTTAACGACGGATAAACTGAAAATGTTACGCTCGCAATTTGATGGCCTACCGATGCATGACTTTACATTATTAACACGAAAAGGTCTCTTCCCGTACGAATACGTTGATCATGTCAACAGATTGGACGACACGCGTTTGCCGCCGCGCGACTCATTTTACAGTTCTCTGACGGGAGAAACGATCAGCGCGTGCGAGTACACTCACGCTGAGAGTGTCTGGCAGCGGTTTTCCATTCAAACGCTTGGTGAATATAGCGATTTGTATTTGAAGACGGATATCTTTTTATTAGTAGATATTTTTGAAAATTTTCGTGATGCGTGTATTCAAAGTTATGGGCTCGATCCGGCATATTATTACACTCTTCCCGGATATACTTGGGACGCCATGTTGAAATATACGCACATTACGTTTGAGTTATTAACTGACATCGACATGATTTTATTCATCGAGCAAGGTATACGCGGAGGTTTAAGCCAATGTTCAAACAGATATGCACATGCTAATAACAAGTACATGCAATCGTACGATCCATTGAAATCATCATCATACCTGATGTACTGCGATGTGAACAACTTGTATGGATGGGCAATGTGCCAACGTTTGCCTTATGCTCATTTTCAATGGATCAACGACACGTCGAATTTTGACGTATTATCCATAGCGCTAGATTCGCCTGTAGGCTACGTTCTCGAAGTCGATCTCGAATATCCGCAACGTTTGCATGATTCGCACAGTGACCTTCCGTTTTGTTCGACACGCGACAAATCACCTGGCAAGCGCGAAGAGAAATTGCTCGCAACCGTATGTAATTAAAAGCGTTCCGTGATACACTATCGAAATTTGCAGCAGTGATTGCGTCATGGACTTCAAGTAACGAAAATACACAGAATTTTGAAATTCATTCAATGCCCCTGGTTGCGTTCATACATCGAATTGAATTCGCAGTTTCGCACACGTGCTACAAATGATTTGAAGAAAATTTTGTATCAATTAATGAATAATGCAGTATTCGGAAAATGTGCGAAACCGTGTATATGTGAAGCTTGTAACAAAGTGCGAGGGACGATTTGGGGCAGAGGCAATGATCGGTAAACCAAATTTTCACAGTCGAAGTTTCTTTTCGGAAAATCTTATTGCGATCGAATTCCGAAATCTTGAGGTAAAATTTAACAAGCCGATTTATGTGGGTATGTGTATACTTGACATATCGCAAACATGTTTATATGACTTTCACCACGAATTCATGATTCCGCTGTGTCAGCAAAACTGCAAGATCATGTATACCGACACCGATAGACTCATATACAACATCGAGTCTAATGACGTTTACAATGATATGAAGCGTAACATTGACAAATTTGATACGAGCGATTACCCGATGGAAAACGTGTACGGTTTACCATTAATCAAGAAGAAAGTGCCCGGACTTATGAAAGATAAAAATAATGGTATGGTAATGACGGAATTTGTGGGATTGAGAGTAAAAATATACGCTTTGCGAGTCGATGGTAAAAGAGACACGAAAAAGGTGAAAGGTGTGAAAAGTAATGTCGTCGCGCGGACACTAATTTTCAATTACTACACTCGCTGTTTACAGGAAGAAATTGAAATGACTCGTCAGCAGTCCTGCATAAGATCGAAGCTGCACGAAGTGTCACGTCGCGACCAAATGCGTACAATGTCTTTTTAAGCCTAATACGCACGATAGCGGAATTCTCATTTTTCGACGGATCTGAATATTTTCTTTAGAGTTAGGCCTACCACGGCGGAAACGTAGCCTATCCATAATAATATAACTAAGCGTTTCTCGTACCTTCCCACGCGAAAGCGTAGCGGTCTTAACGATATCGAGAACAAATATATAAGCGGGAAAATTTCGAACAGTCTCGTTGTAACCCCAACAGAGTCCGAGTATATCGCAGAGTGTCCTTAAGACCCAAAATACACAAAGGAAACCTTCGGGTTACAAGGATGACGAACACGTGAAGCGACACGCAAGAAATGCGTGATGATATTCATAAAGACGTAAATATATAACAACGCAACGATACCGAATGCTCACGATCATCCAAGAGCGGAAAAATGTCCAAATCCTTAAAAAATATACACTCGCTAGGAGAAAATCCTCCGACCCAGGAAGTTGCTGCGGTAATAAAACTGCGTTGATAGTTCCCATGCGGACTCGCGGGCCTCGGTCAACAAGCCCTATCTCGAGCGTGCGTTCTTGGCGCCGACAAGGCCCCTTTTTTCGTCTATATTTTTCCGCGCTCCAGATAAAGAAGCGCAGCTCCAATTCCCAGAAATAGAGCGACGGTTGTGGCTATCGCAACCTACTCCTCGCTCCCACTCTCATTCCAACTTATACATATTTTCCACCAATCCAAAAGAATGCACCCCCAAATGTGCACCCTCCCAGGGGGCCAGTCTCCCACCACCTCAGCATCCCAATTTTTCCTACATCCTAGAAGAAGAAAATGACCAAGTCAGTCTTCCGGCAACCACGATCACACAAACTTCTTTTTATCGAGTCTCAATCCGAGACTCCAGTCAGAATCCAGCGAGCTCATATCTAGAGTTCCTTAACCGATATCCATCGCGTTGAATATTCATTTCCTTTCTTGTAAAGCGTACGTTGTCTTGCAACTCGAGTTTATACAAATCTTGTACTTCGAAAGTTCTCTAACAGTAACGCGATAATCTTAAGAATTTTGACATCTGTATTACGCGCAATATTTCATTGTATTTTCCATTCTCGAACCGCGAAATCCACGAACACTAGAATCTGTGTCACCGAACATTTGCTGTATCCGTCACACACACACCCACACCATCTGCGAGCGTTCGGGCCATCGACGAAGGGCCCTTAGTTTTACGACCGTACCTGACACCCAAGCGACTGGGTTAACGCCGAGACGCATCAATGTAAGCGAACACATTTTCACCCTTTCGTCTTCAATTTGTATCTTTAAAATAATAGGATCAACCCATACGGCTGATTCTAATAAATTACGAGTCAATCGAACACAAGTGTCACAACCAATATTTTCAACGATTGGATCATCCACGAAATTCTTTAAAATTATCCTTTCCACCAGCACGTCCCCTTTTTAACCCTCATCCCGTGCTATTGCGCTAGGCGTAGGCAAGAAAGAGGGATACCACACATATATATATATGCCCACGTCCCCTCAGGACGTGACATATAATTTTTGGGGGCTCGTCCGGGATCTATTAGAAAGGGAATGTGCTAATTAGTCCACCGTCTATAAGTGATTCGGAAATTCGTATATATGATTTGTTACCTGGTTGGAACCTCCTAAACGATCGATCAAGACATTACAAAATTCTCAAAAATCGGAAACAAACCCACAAAGCTATGACGACGTTAGAAACAAACCAGTCAATATCCCTAAAAGACGCCATCAGCTGCGTCCCGGAATTCGATGAAAAAAATATCGCTTTATCAGAATTCACACCGGTATGCCAAGACGCGATAGAATATGCGATAAAAATTGAACACGAAGTTAAAGCGCGCAATGAATTGCTATCCACTCTCACTAACCACGAAAGCTTCGTCCCGCCCAAATCAGTAAAATGTTGTAATGTATGCAAAAGAGGCAATCACACTACAGAAAATTGTCAATTCGCACCCCTCACCTGCCAAAATTATCAAAATCAAGAACACAATGCCATCGAGCACCAAAGGGTCCTAAATAAACAAAACTCAGTTGTTTGCCAAATATGCAAAAAAATCGGCCATTCAGCAGATAAATGTTTTCAGTTAAAGAACAAAACGCCTAAATCCAACCGACCCATCTGTCGGTATTGCAAAAGGATAGGACACACTATCGAAAACTGCCGTACCCGCGAATATAATAACTCGCGAAATAGTCCGAATACCGGTCGGGCAGCTGCACTGAGAGATTTCACGATCTCAAAGCGTCCGGTCACGATAATCACTCCGCCCGAACCTATCTTACTTACACTATAAACGCGGAAGATTTCGTTAACCGACCCTCGGTGTGTATCGGAGCGCACCCACAAAAAAGAAAAATGACAATGTTGTTAGACAGTGGCGCTATTCTAAACCTAATTAAAAAACAATACACAGGAAATTTCCCAGGTATCTATATATGAATTTCGAAACTTTATTGCACGTCATACCTGATGAGGTTCGACTCCCTTACCCTGGGTTATTGAGGTCCGAATTGTTTTTTTTTTTACGACAAAATCCGATATAAATTTCAAGACGGAATGCCTTGAGTGTAGAGGAAAGGCATGTCCGTTCAAACAAAAAAAAAACAAAAAAAAAAAAAAAAAACAACCCGACGAAGTAATGAAAATCCCCGCGTGTCTGGGAACTTCTTTCCACGGAATAGTCGAAAACTGCACGTTAAAGGAAGGGTATATCCCGCCTTTAAAAATCCGTAAGGGTGTTTACGCCGGCGACTGCCCGGTAACGAACATCGACGGAAAGGCCCACTAGAGGGTTTCAACCCCACAAATGACGCCGTATGACTGATCGTGCCGGTCATGAAACTACAGGAATTCGACATACTGGAAAACAATAGCAAACAAAAACAAAATTAGATTGCACAACAATCTGTGATTCCAAGCAAAAAAAAAACAAAATCAGATAAAAAAAAGGAAAAGAAAACCGACGAAAAACGTCGAAATAAAATTTTGTTAACGCTCCAGCGAGAGCGATGATGAAGAAAAAACAAAACAAAACAAAGCAAACCCAGATTGCATGACAATCTCCAATTCTAATTCAATTTCTCGCGATGCTAATCCCAATTTCTCGCGATGCCAATCCCATTTTCTCGCGATGCTAATCCAATTTCTCGCGATGCTGATCCCAATTTCTCGCGATGCTAATCCCATTTTCTCGCGATGCTAATCCAATGTCTCGCGATGCTAATCCCAATTTCTCGCGATGCTAATCTAATTTGTCGCGATGCTAATCCCAATTTCTCGCAATGCTGATCTAATTTCTCGCGATGCTGATTCAATTTCTCGCGATGCTAATCCATTATTTCAAGATTCTAATCCTAAATTTGGACGTAGATTGCATGACAACTACGCCGGTCCAGATCCCAGTGGCCAATAAAAAGAAGAAAAAAAAAACCCGACGGAAAACGTCGAAATAAAACTTTGTTAACGCTCCAGCGAGAGCGATGATGAAGAAAAAACAAAACAAAACAAACCCAGATTGCATGCCAATCTCCAGTTCTAATTCAATTTCTCGCGATGCGTATCCCAATTTCTCGCGATGCTAATCCCATTTTCTCACGATGCTAATCCAATTTCTCGCGATGCTAATCCTTACTTCTCGCGATGCGAATCCTTATTTCTCGCGATGCTAGTCCTTATTTCTCGCGACGCTAATCCAATTCCTAACTATGCTAATCCAATTTCTCGCGATGCTAATCCTTATTTCTCGTGATGCTAATCCTTATTTCTCGGGATGCTAATCATTCCTTCTCGCGATGCTAACCCTTATTTCTCGCGATGCTAATCCAGTTTCTCGCGACGCTAATCCATTTTTTTTTCAAGATTCTAATTCTAATTCGGACATAGATTGCACGACGAAAGAGGGATATCTTGCCCCTTTCAAAATCCGTGACGGTGTCTATGCCGGCGACTGCCTGGTGACAACCGTCAATGGGAAGGCTCACTTGAAGGTTTATAATACCACTAATGACGCCGTAAAATTAATCGTGCCGGTCGTAAGACTGCGGGCTTTCGATACGGTCGAAACCTTGTCAGCAGACGAGATCGAATCAGATTCTTCGAAAATTTCAAGTCCTTTCAATTCTTCTATTCCCAGCGTAGATTGCATGACGACTACGTTGTTCCAGGGTCCTTCCGCGGCCCGTAAAAAACGCTCGACCAGCCGAGTCGAGATAAATCCTTTCAATTCTTCTATTCCCAGCGTAGATCGCATGACGACTACGTTGTTCCAGGGTCCTTCCGCGGCCCGTAAAAAAACCTCGACCAGCCGAGTCGAGATAAAACCTTGCCATCGCTATAACGAAAACGATGACCAAGGAAAAACAAAACAAACCTCCAGTAGTAAGGAAAAAACTAAACCAAAAACATATAAAAAACGAAACAAGAATTCAAATAGAAAGGAAGATGAAATTGTCGAATCAAACAAAGGTAAAAATGTAAATTCAATCTCCACCTATCAGACAACATCGGATAAAATAAAAGACAACTCGGAGCGTTCCCAAGTAATAAAATCTCTCCTACGTTTAGAGCACCTCGCGCAAGACGGAATAGAACATGTCGAAAAAATCATTAAAAAATATTCAGATAGGTTCCACATAAAGGGTGAGCCTCTCGAAGTAACACATGTTCTCCGACACAAGATCCCCACGGTCGACGACCTACCGATCAACACGAAACAGTATAGGTTTCCCCAGGCGCTCAAAGGCGAATTCCAGCGACAAGTGGACGAGCTATTAGGGACGAGGGTAATAGACCATTCAGAGTCTCCTAACAACAGCCCTGTTTGGATAGTACCGAAAAAACCGGACTCCAGCGGAAACAAACGCTGGCGAATGGTAATCGATTTCCGCGCATTGAATGAAAAAACAATTGGCGATTCCTACCCATTGCCAAATATCACAGACATCCTCGATCAACTAGGGAACGCAAATTATTTCTCAGTATTCGATCTCGCTTCCGGGTTCCATCAAATCGAAATGAACCCCGAAGACAAACCAAAAACCGCGTTTTCGACCCCACACGGTTATTACGAATTCGCGAGAATGCCTTTTGGGCTTAAAAATGCCCCGGCAACATTCCAGCGCTTAATGGACATTGTACTCAGCGGACTCCAAGGGGTATCGTTTTTCGTGTATTTGGATGATATCGTGATATACGCCAAAGATTTGGACGAACACGAGAGGAAAATTCGCGAATTAATGGAACGTCTGCGTAAAGCAAATCTCAAATTACAACCAGACAAATGCGAATTCCTCAGGCCAGAGGTCAACTACCTCGGCCACATAATCGGAAAAGACGGCCTGAGACCAGATCCTAACAAGCTATTGGCCGTAAAGGATTTTCCAGTTCCCAAAAACGTCAAAAACATACGCCAATTCCTAGGCCTAACCGGTTATTACCGTCGATTTATCAAAGCCTTCTCAAAAATTGCAAAACCCTTAACTCATCTTCTAGAAGATAAAGTAGATTTTGAATGGAAAGACGAGACCCAGAAAGCTTTCGACATACTCAAGGGCAAATTGTGCGAAGCCCCAATTCTCCAATATCCGGATTTTGAAAAACCATTTATCATAACGACAGATGCTTCGGGCTACGCCTTAGGCGGAGTCCTCTCACAGGGAGAAATAGGCAAGGATAAACCCATTGCCTACACATCCTGTGTACTACGTGGCGCAGCTCTTCGTTACGACACGTATGAAAAAGAAGCAATGGCGATTATTCACAGCGTGAAAGCTTTCCGTCCCTACATCTATGGTAGAAGGTTTACTCTCGTCACCGATCACAAACCCTTGGTTTGGTTTAAAACCGCCAAAGACGCAAACACACGCGTTCTAAAAAGGCGACTCAAGCTCTCTGAGTACGACTACAACGTCGCTTATAAACGTGGAACGTTAAACGTAAATGCCGACGCTTTGTCGCGTAACCCAGTTGAGAAATCGGAAGAGGTAAAAACCATTCCCCACTACGATCGGAAACAAAACGAAATGTCGGCGACGCATGGCGAAAGGCGGTACGCGAAATACTCGAAATTTCCGACAGCGACGAAAATCCCACAAGATTTACCACTCAGGAAGAAATCCACCCGCCGCCGCGATCAAATGAAATAAACGTCATCACTCGCTCTCGAGCGAAGAACGACGAACCCCTCGTCCCAGATGGAGACGATCGGCAAGTGGAAGGCACACTTGTCGAGGAAACATCAACAAGGGTCAACGTGCCTACGCCCGAAGCCACAGATGCACGCGCCAGGACCCACAACCCTCCGCGCCGAACTCGAAGAGCCATAAACTACGAGGAGAGTAGTAGCGAGGAAACGGAGGCCGAAATAATAAGTCCCGCACGTGTTAGGCGACCCACTAAGGGCATCAACCCCAAAACAGCTGAGGTCCCCGACCGGCGCCAAGCACCTCCTGCCATTTATTCCGGAAACTCCTCCATTCCTAACTCCGATGATCCAACAGATTCAGACTCCAGTTCGATTGACTCAAAACTTTCCGACGAAAATCCTCCAGTCAAAGAAATTAAGAGGCCAGAATTAAAAATTGCTAATTGCGTCAGTACAAAGGAACAGTTCCAATTTCGAAACGACAATCTAGTCTATGTCATAGACCAGGGAAACTCGGAGATCATTACACGGGACCTCATAAGGTCCTGGAAAAAATAGATAAGGGTAACGTGAAGATCCAGTACCAAGGCAAGCCACGAGTCGTGCATGAAAATAGATAACGATATTCGCACATCAACGCAGAAGTAAAGCCTAAAAGAAAATCCAAACCAACGAGAGTCGACGACTCCGAATTTTAAATTAGCAAGTAATCAATTAATAATATTTATTCCATTGTTTTCAGATGATCGCTACCCATTTAATATGGCTCATTTTTTTAATGAACCCTGCCGTCAGCATGGTGGGGTATGATCGAGGATCGAGCCCGTCGAACATTCGACTTGGGCAGATGTAATTAATACCATGAAAAGAGCATTCAAGAACAATCAAATCAAAATATAAATATGTTTGGGAACTTTGCAATATGTACCGACTGAACAAGGCGATCTCATTTTCAACGAAATGCACAAGTCCCCAATCGGAGGACACAAGGGTGTCTCAAAACCCAATTTTAATCCTAATTGAATAAATAATCATAATAATGACCTTGTTTTTCAGATGGCCGTGATCAACCTATTCAGTAACATCTAACCATATCACCTTTGCACTTGCCGCCGGAGAAACAGATTAAATTTTTAGTTACAGTATCTTCAGTGCAGAACACCCGAAATTGTTTATATTCGAAACTCGCAGAACTAACTGTTTCATAATTCAAAAAAAAAATCCCCATCGCAAACCTACATATAATCGCTTGTACCAATTCGAAATTCATATACGTAATCATTATGTTATATTAGGAAATCATCATATTACGATATGCATACCCAACAGAGAAACATAAGGCATCAAAATTCAAAACTCGCTGAACTAACTGTTTCATAATCCGAGAAAAATGTCCAGCCGCAAACCTACATATAATCGCTTGTACCAATTCGAAATTTGTATACGTAGCCATTATATTATATTAGAAAACCATTATATTAAGATACGCCTACGAAGCAGTGAAAAAGGGGAGCGTCATATACTCCAAAATAGTTTGATAGTAGCGATCCAGGCCTCGGACAAATTGTATACAATTTAGTGAAGAAGCCGAGTTATATGGCGATACTTACTGGCGAAAGAGTACACGTAATTTAATGTATAAGAATACAAGGAGATCTGATCAGGTTAAAAGAATTTTCCGATCAATTGCTGTCACTCGTGGGAACGCAACACATCCCCTTACTTCTCGAACGAATATATTACCAAACAGGCGAAACAACCTGCAATTCCTTACTTCCCCCATATTACCTTTTTGAAAACACCTAGTACAAGTTCATTCCTGTGCCGGTCGGAGCCACACCACCTGCAATCATGAAATCAACGACGCAGTCTACTTGGCGATACACCAACCCAACATCACCCAACATCATGTGGGATCTATTCCAAAGAAGATATCGACAACGTACGAGAATGTGTAATGTTTCCCGTAGAAAACCCGCTGTCCTAAACAATATGGCACGGGGCATCAGTGGTCTAAACACTGTCAACCAGGGAGCGAAGTTGTTGAATCTCCTGGATAACAACAACCTACTATATCAAGCGGACTCCACCTAAAATCGCACCTGGAAAAAAAAAGAAAAATTCCTTCCATTCGGTACAGCAAACGCTGGTGTCACCCGGATGTTACCCATTGTGGAAACGATCATGCTCATCGGAGATCCATACATGCAGCCTACATACTGTGTACGGCCGGTCGGTCCACCTCGTCGGTGCAGTATAGGACTCGGTTACGCACCTCCTGATGCACCTGGCTAAACGACCTAAGAAGAAAACGTCAGCCATGAAACTGGGCAAGAACTTCATAAACTCGTCACAGCTCCTTCTGTCGAACCAAAGGGTCATGCTGTCACGTCCTGAGGGGACGTGGGCATATATATATATGTGTGGTATCCCTCTTTCTTGACTACGCCTAGCGCAATAGCACGGGATGAGGGTTAAAAAGGGGACGTGCTGGTGGAAAGGATAATTTTAAAGAATTTCGTGGATGATCCAATCGTTGAAAATAACGGTTGTGACACTTGTGTTCGATTGACTCGTAATTTATTAGAATCAGCCGTATGGGTTGATCCTATTATTTTAAAGATACAAATTGAAGACGAAAGGGTGAAAATGTGTTCGCTTACATTGATGCGTCTTGGCGTTGACCCAGTCGCTTGGGTGTCAGGTACGGTCGTAAAACTAAGGGCCCTTCGTCGATGGCCCGAACGCTCGTAGATGGTGTGGGTGTGTGTGTGACGGATACAGCAAATGTTCGGTGACACAGATTCTAGTGTTCGTGGATTTCGCGGTTCGAGAATGGAAAATACAATGAAATATTGCGCGTAATACAGATGTCGAAATTCTTAAGATTATCGTGTAACTGTTACAGAACTTTCGAAGTACAAGATTTGTATACACTCGAGTTGCAAGATAACGTACGCTTTACAAGAAGGGAAATGAATATTCAACGCGATGGATATCGGTTAAGGAACTCTAGATATGAGCTCGCTGGATTCTGACTGGAGTCTCGGATTGAGACTCGATAAAAAGAAGTTTGTGTGATCGTGGTTGCCGGAAGACTGGCTTGGTCATTTTCTTCTTCTAGGATGTAGGAAAAATTGGGATGCTGAGGTGGTGGGAGACTGGCCCCCTGGGAGGGTGCACATTTGGGGGTGCATTCTTTTGGATTGGTGGAAAATATGTATAAGTTGGAATGAGAGTGGGAGCGAGAAGTAGGTTGCGATAGCCACAACCGTCGCTCTATTTCCGAGAATTGGAGCTGCGCTTCTTTATCTGGAGCGCGGAAAAATATAGACGAAAAAGGGGCCTTGTCGGCGCCAAGAACGCACGCTCGAGATAGGGCTTGTTGACCGAGGCCCGCGAGTCCGCATGGGAAACATCAACGCAGTTTTATGACCGCAGCAACTTCCTGGGTCGGAGGATCTTCTCCTAGCGAGTGTATATTTTTTAAGGATTTGGACATTTTTCCGCTCTTGGATGGTCGTTAGCATTCGGTATCGTTGCGTCGTTATATATTTACGTCTTTATGAATATCATCACGCATTTCTTGCGTGTCGCTTCATGTGTTCGTCATCCTTGTAACCCGAAGGTTTCCTTTGTGTATTTTCGGTACTCGGACTCTGTTCGGATTACAACGAGACTGTTCGAAATTTTCCCGCTTGTATATTTGTTCTCGATATCGTTAAGACCGCTACACTTTCGCGTGGGAAGGTACAAGAAACGCTTAGTTATATTATTATGGATAGGCTACGTTTCCGCCGTGGTAGGCCTAACTCTACAGAAAATATTCAGATCCGTCGAAAAATGAGAATTCCGCTATCGTGCGTATTAGGCTTAAAAAGACATTGTACGCATTTGGTCGCGACGTGACACCGCCCCCCTTGAGGATTGAGCGTCTCGCTCGATCAGGTTCGTTGAGGGTTGCAACCGAAAATTTAGTGGCACGATAGTATCAATTGGCATTGTCATTGATCAACTTACAATGTGACTTAAATATGTTCGAAGATTGTTGTCTAATATGGCGGTGTAAATGTGATTATCGCCTTACAAGAAAATTTTTTTTCAATGTATATATACCTTTTTACTTCACTATGAAATATATAATAGGTGCGGGTTTTCTTCTCTTTCTTTTTCCTTATGAATATATACTTATTGACTTATTACAACTCATCTTACTTGACAAGGTTAAAAGAACAATAATAATGAGGATAGAGAAAAAGGTTATTGAGCATTATGAGAGTGGTTGTTTTGATACTAGAAAGTCTTCTCGTGCGAACTCAAGGGAAAGGAACGTAGATTAGGAGGTTGATCGTACGTTGAACGATCAGAGACGTTATTGTAGAGATCGGGTGTTGCAGCGTTGGCCTTGGCATGACCCTTTGGTTCGACAGAAGGAGCTGGGACGAGTTTATGAAGTTCTTGCCCAGTTTCATGGCTGACGTTTTCTTCTTAGGTCGTTTAGCCAGGTGCATCAGGAGGTGCGTAACCGAGTCCTATGCCGCACCGACGAGGTAGACCGACCGGCCGTACACAGTATGTAGGCTGCATGTATGGATCTCCGATGAGCGTGATCGTTTCCACAATGGGTAACATCCGGGTGACACCAGCGTTTGCTGTACCGAATGGAAGGAATTTTTCCCCAGGTGCGATTTTCAGGTGGAGTCCGCTTGATATTGTAGGTTGTTGTTGTCCAGGAGATTCAACAACTTCTCTCTTTGGTTAACAGTATTTAGACCACTGATGCTTCGTGCCATATTGCTTAGGGCAGCGGGTTTTCTACGGGAAACATTATGCGTTCTCGTACGTTGTCGATATTTTCTTTGAAATAGATCCCACATGATGCTGGGTTGGTGTGTCGCCAAGTAGATTTCGTCGTTGCCTTCACGCTTACAGGTGGTATAGCTTCGATCGCAACAGGTATATACTAGGTGTCCCCAAGAAGTAAGATGGGAGAAATAGGGAGTTGAAAGTTGTTTGCATTTCGCTTTTTCATAATATGTGCGTTTGAGGAGTAAGGGAATATGTTTCGTTCTCACGAGCGACAGGCAATTGATCGCAACATTCTTTTAACCTGGTCAGATCTCCTTGTATTCTTATACATTAAATTACGTGTACTCTTTCGCCAGTAAGTATCGCCATATAACTCGGCTTCTTCACTAAATTGTATACAATTTGTCCGAGGCCTGGATCGCTACTATCAAACTATTTTGGAGTATATGACGCTCCCCCTTTTCACTGCTTCGTAGGCGTATCTTAATATAATGGTTTTCTAATATAATATAATGGCTACGTATACAAATTTCGAATTGGTACAAGCGATTATATATAGGTTTGCGACTGGACATTTTTCTCGGATTATGAAACAGTTAGTTCAGCGAGTTTTGAATTTTGATGCCTTATGTTACTCTGTTGGGTATGCATATCGTAATATGATGACTTCCTAATATAACATAATGATTACGTATATGAATTTGGAATTGACGTAAGCGATTATATGTAGGTTTGCGATGGGGATTTTTTTTTGGATTATGAAACAGTTAGTTCGGCGAGTTTCGAATATAAACAATTTCGGGTGTTCTGCACTGAGGATACTGTAACTAAAAATTTAATCTGTTTCTCTGGCTGCAAGTGCAAAGGTGATATGGTTAGATGTTACTGAATAGGTTGATCACGGCCATCTGAAAAACAAGGTCATTATTATGATTATTTATTCAATTAGGATTAAAATTGGGTTTCGAGACACCCTTGTGTCCTCCGATTCGGGACTGGTGCATTTCGTTGAAAATGAGATCGCCTTGTTCAGTCAGTACATATCGCAAAGTTCCCAAACATATTTATATTTTGATTTGATTGTTCTTGAATGCTCTTTTCATGGTATTAATTACATCTGCCCAAGTCGAATGTTCGACGGGCTCGATCCTCCATCATACCCCACCATGCTGACGGCAGGGTTGATAAAAAAAATGCGCCATATTAAATGGGTAGCGATCATCTGAAAACAATGGAATAAATATTATTAATTGATTACTTGCTAATTTAAAATTCGGAGTCGTCGACTCTCGTTGGTTTGGGTTTTCTTTTAGGCTTTACTTCGGCGTTGATGTGCGAATATCGTAATCTATTTTCATGCACGACTCGTGGCTTGCCTTGGTACTGGATCTTTACGTTACCCTTATCTATTTTTTCCCGGACCTTATAAGGTCCCGTGTAATGATCTCCGAGTTTCCCTGGTTTGGGCCCTTTCTGGAGGAAAACGAAATCTCCGACTTTGAAACTCTTGGCATTCGCGTTTTTATCATAATATTTTTTTGAGCGATGTTTTGATGAGACTAGATTTTCGTAGGCGAGGGTCCTGATTCCGTTTATACGGGTGATCAATTCGATCAAATATCCACGATACGTAGGTAACTGATCCGATTCCCTAAGCGGTTCGCTTGATGGGATTCGTGCTAATTTACCGAAAACTACCTCGAAGGGTGTGTATTTGGTGCTTTCGTGGACACTTGTATTGTAGGAAAGCATTGCTAATTCGAGCCATTGATCCCATTCGTTATCCTTATCTGTGAATTGCTTAAGGAATTCGGCTAGAGAGTGGTGAGACCTCTCCAGCGATCCGTTCGATTGGGTATGAAATGCGGTCATTCGCCATCGCTTAATTCGGAATCTTTTGGCTACTCTTCGCATGAGGCCGCTGAGGAAGTTACTCCCTTGGTCCGTCAGGAGTGCTTTTGGTGCGCCGAAGACGCATATGAACCTCTTTATGAATGCGTCGGCGATTGTCGTCGCTAGTGCGTTTGGAAGTGGAATTGCAATGCAATATTTAGACAGGTGGTCTTGAATCGTGAGGATATATTCGTTTTTGCTGGACGTCCGTTGCATTGGACCTACTATATCCATTGAAATTTTCCCAAAAACTGTACCTGGGGTGTCTGTTATTATCATCGGCTGCTTTGTCTTGACTCTGACCAACTTCGTTACCTGACACTCCAAGCACTGCTGCACCCGCCTTTGAACGTCCGATTTTAAATCTTCCCAGATATAGTCGCGTTTGATTCTATTGTAAGGCTTGGAAACCCCTTTGTGGCCCCCGATTGGGGAGTTATGCATTTCGTAGAAAATGGGGAGTCACGTTTTTCGATTGGTACGTAGCGCAAAGTTCCGAGGCAGATCAGTATCTTAACCGGACTGTCTTTAAATACATCTTTTACGATATTCAGCACATCTGTCCATATTAAGTGCTCGACGTGTTGGCAATGACAAAAGCTGATCGACTGGAGGTCGAGTGTTTCGCAAATCGACTTTAATTCTTCCATGCTCTGATTAATTCTTTCGGTTATTAAAGCGAGCGATGCAGACTGCTCTCCCTTAATGACCAAAGCGATGTGATATTTTTTTCCAACCTTTTTGCTGTAGGCTCGGCCTAACGACAGATCCTTCCAGATGGGGAGCTTATTGGATTCTAATAGTTTTTGTCCTCCAGGGTCACAAGGTTTCCCTGTTGAGTCTATGAAATAGACTAGATTGTCGTTCCGAAATTGGAACTGTTCCTTCGTACTGACGCAATTAGCAATTTTTAATTCTGGCCTCTTAATTTCTTTGACTGGAGGATTTTCGTCGGAAAGTTTTGAGTCAATCGAACTGGAGTCTGAATCTGTTGGATCATCGGAGTTAGGAATGGAGGAGTTTCCGGAATAAATGGCAGGAGGTGCTTGGCGCCGGTCGGGGACCTCAGCTGTTTTGGGGTTGATGCCCTTAGTAGATCGCCTAACACGTGCGGGACTTATTATTTCGGCCTCCGTTTCCTCGCCACTACTATCCTCGTAGTTTATGACTCTTTGAGTTCGACGCGGAGGGTTGTAGGGCCTAGTGTGTCTGGGGAAACCTATACTGTTTCATATTGATCGGTAGGACGTCGACCGTGGGGATCTTGTGTCGAAGAACATGTGTCTCTTTGAGAGGCTCACCCTTTATGTCGAACCTGTCTGAGTATTATTCGATGGGTTTTTTTTTTTTTTTTTTTTTTTTTTTGACATGTTCTAATTCGTCTTGCGCGAGGTGCTCTAATCGTAGGAGAGATTTTATTACTTGGGAATGCTCCGAGTTATTTTTTTATTTTATCCGATGTTGTCTGATAGGTGGAGATTGAATTTACATTTTTACCTTTGTTTGATTCGACAATTTCATCTTCCTTTCTATTTGAATTCTTGTTTCGTTTTTATATGTTTTTGGTTTAGTTTTTTCCTCACTACTGGAGGTTTGTTTTGTTTTTCCTTGGTCATCGTTTTCGTTATAGCGATGGCAAGGTTTTATCTCGACTAGGTTTGTCGAAGGTTTTTTTTATGGGCCGCGGAAGGACCCTGGAACAACGTAGTCGTCATGCGATCTGCGCTAGGAATAGAAGAATTGAAAGGATTTATCTCGACTCGGCTGGTCGAGGTTTTTTTTTTTTTTTTTTTTTTACGGGCCGCGGAAGGACCCTGGAACAACGTAGTCGTCATGCGATCTACGCTGGGAATAGAAGAATTGAAAGGACTTGAAATTTTCGAAGAATCTGATTCGATCTCGTCTGCTGACAAGGTTTCGACCGTATCGAAAGCCCGCAGTCTTACGACCGGCACGATTAATTTTACGGCGTCATTAGTGGTATTATAAACCTTCAAGTGAGCCTTCCCATTGACGGTTGTCACCAGGCAGTCGCCGGCATAGACACCGTCACGGATTTTGAAAGGGGCAAGATATCCCTCTTTCGTCGTGCAATCTATGTCCGAATTAGAATTAGAATCTTGAAAAAAATGGATTAGCGTCGCGAGAAACTGGATTAGCATCGCGAGAAATAAGGGTTAGCATCGCGAGAAGGAAGGATTAGCATCGCGAGAAATAAGGATTAGCATCACGAGAAATAAGGATTAGCATCGCGAGAAATTGGATTAGCATAGTGAGGAATTGGATTAGCATCGCGAGAAATAAGGATTAGCATCGCGAGAAATAAGGATTCGCATCGCGAGAAATAAGGATTAGCATCGCGAGAAATTGGATTAGCATCGTGAGAAAATGGGATTAGCATCGCGAGAAATTGGGATACGCATCGCGAGAAATTGAATTAGAATTGGAGATTGGCATGCAATCTGGGTTTGTTTTGTTTTTGTTTTTTCTTCATCATCGCTCTCGCTGGAGCGTTAACAAAGTTTTATTTCGACGTTTTCCGTCGGGTTTTTTTTTTCTTCTTTTTATTGGCCACTGGGATCTGGACCGGCGTAGTTGTCATGCAATCTACTTCCAAATTTAGGATTAGAATCTTGAAATACTCGATTAGCATCGCGAGAAATTGAATCAGCATCGCGAGAAATTAGATCAGCATTGCGAGAAATTGGGATTAGCATCGCGACAAATTAGATTAGCATCGCGAGAAATTGGGATTAGCATCGCGAGACATTGGATTAGCATCGCGAGAAAATGGGATTAGCATCGCGAGAAATTGGTATCAGCATCGCGAGAAATTGGATTAGCATCGCGAGAAAATGGGATTGGCATCGCGAGAAATTGGGATTAGCATCGCGAGAAATTGAATTAGAATTGGATTTTGTCGTAAAAAAAAAACAATTCGGACCTCAATAACCCAGGGTGAGGGAGTCGAACCTCATCCGGTATGACGTGGAATAAAGTTTCGAAATTCATATATAGATACCTGGGAAATTTCCTGTGTATTGTTTTTTAATTAGGTTTAGAATAGCGCCACTGTCTAACAACATTGTTATTTTTCTTTTTTTGTGGGTGCGCTCCGATACACACCGAGGGTCGGTTAACGAAATCTTCCGCGTTTATAGTGTAAGTAAAATAGGTTCGGGCGGAGTGATTATCGTGACCGGACGCTTTGAGATCGTGAAATCTCTCACTGCAGCTGCCCGACCGGTATTCGGACTATTTCGCGAGTTATTATATTCGCGGGTACGGCAGTTTTCGATAGTGTGTCCTATCCTTTTGCAATACCGACAGATGGGTCGGTTGGATTTAGGCGTTTTGTTCTTTAACTGAAAACATTTATCTGCTGAATGGCCGATTTTTTTGCATATTTGGCAAACAACTGAGTTTTGTTTATTTAGGACTCTTTGGTGCTCGATGGCATTGTGCTCTTGATTTTGATAATTTTGGCAGGTGAGGGTTGCGAATTGACAATTTTCTGTAGTGTGATTGTCTCTTTATTTAGGACCCTTTGGTGCTCGATGGCATTGTGCTCTTGATTTTGATAATTTTGGCAGGTGAGGGTTGCGAATTGACAATTTTCTGTAGTGTGATTGTCTCTTTCGCATACATTACAACATTTTACTGATTTGGGCAGGACGAAGCTTTCGTGGTTAGTGAGAGTGGACTGCAATTCATTGCGCGCTTTAACTTCGTGTTCAATTTTTGTTTCTAACGTCGTCATAGCTTTGTGGGTTTGTTTCCGATTTTTGAGAATTTTTGTAATGTCTTGATCGATCGTTTAGGAGGTTCCAACCAGGTAACAAATCATATATACGAATTTCCGAATCACTTATAGACGGTGGACTAATTAGCACATTCCCTTTCTAATAATCCCGGACGAGCCCCCAAAAATTATATGTCACGTCCTGAGGGGACGTGGGCATATATATATATGTGTGGTATCCCTCTTTCTTGCCTACGCCTAGCGCAATAACACGGGATGAGGGTTAAAAAGGGGACGTGCTGGTGGAAAGGATAATTTTATAGAATTTCGTGGATGATCCAATCGTTGAAAATAACGGTTGTGACACTTGTGTTCGATTGACTCGTAATTTATTAGAATCAGCCGTATGGGTTGATCCTATTATTTTAAAGATACAAATTGACGACGAAAGGGTGAAAATGTGTTCGCTTACATTGATGCGTCTCGGCGTTGACCCAGTCGCTTGGGTGTCAGGTACGGTCGTAAAACTAAGGGCCCTTCGTCGATGGCCCGAACGCTCGCAGATGGTGTGGGTGTGTGTGTGTGACGGATACAGCAAATGTTCGGTGCCACAGATTCTAGTGTTCGTGGATTTCGCGGTTCGAGAATGGAAAATACAATGAAATATTGCGCGTAATACAGATGTCGAAATTCTTAAGATTATCGTGTAACTGTTAGAGAACTTTCGAAGTACAAGATTTGTATAAACTCGAGTTGCAAGACAACTTACGCTTTACAAGAAGGGAAATGAATATTCAACGCGATGGATATCGGTTAAGGAACTCTAGATATGAGCTCGCTGGATTCTGACTGGAGTCTCGGATTGAGACTCGATAAAAAGAAGTTTGTGTGATCGTGGTTGCCGGAAGACTGGCTTGGTCATTTTCTTCTTCTAGGATGTAGGAAAAATTGGGATGCTGAGGTGGTGGGAGACTGGCCCCCTGGGAGGGTGCACATTTGGGGGTGCATTCTTTTGGATTGGTGGAAAATATGTATAAGTTGGAATGAGAGTGGGAGCGAGGAGTAGGTTGCGATAGCCACAACCGTCGCTCTATTTCCGAGAATTGGAGCTGCGCTTCTATATCTGGAGCGCGGAAAAATATAGACGAAAAAAGGGCCTTGTCGGCGCCAAGAACGCACGCTCGAGATAGGGCTTGCTGACCGAGGCCCGCGAGTCCGCATGGGAAACATCAACGCAGTTTTATGACCGCATGATTTGGACATTTTTCCGCTCTTGGATGGTCGTTAGCATTCGGTATCGTTGCGTCGTTATATATTTACGTCTTTATGAATATCATCACGCATTTCTTGCGTGTCGCTTCATGTGTTCGTCATCCTTGTAACCCGAAGGTTTCCTTTGTGTATTTTTGGTACTCGGACTCTGTTCGGATTACAACGAGACTATTCGAAATTTTCCCGCTTGTATATTTGTTCTCGATATCGTTAAGACCGCTACACTTTCGCGTGGGAAGGTACAAGAAACGCTTAGTTATATTATTATGGATAGGCTACGTTTCCGCCGTGGTAGGCCTAACTCTAAAGAAAATATTCAGATCCGTCGAAAAATGAGAATTCCGCTATCGTGCGTATTAGGCTTAAAAAGACATTGTACGCATTTGGTCGCGACGTGACAATGCCAAGGCCAACGCTGCAACACCCGATCTCTACAATAACGTCTCTGATCGTTCAAGGTACGATCAACCTCCTAATCTACGTTCCTTTCCCTTGAGTTCGCACGAGAATACTTTCTAGTATCAAAACAACCACTCTCATAATGCTCAATAACCTTTTTCTCTATCCTCATTATTATTGTTCTTTTAACCTCGTCAAGTAAGATGAGTTGTAATAAGTAAATAAGTATATATGCATAAGGAAAAAGAAATAGAAGAAAACGCGCACCTATTATATATTTCATAGTGAAGTAAAAAGGTATATATACATTAAAAAAAAACTTTCTTGTAAGGCGATAATCACATTTACACCGCCATATTAGACAACAATCTTCGAACATATTTAAGTCACATTGTAAGTCGATCAATGACAATGCCAATTGATACTATCGTGCCACTAAATTTTCGGTTGCAACCCTCAACGAACCTGATCGAGCGAGACGCTCAATCCTCAAGGGGGGAGGTGTCACGTCGCGACCAAATGCGTACAATGTCTTTTTAAGCCTAATACGCACGATAGCGGAATTCTCATTTTTCGACGGATCTGAATATTTTCTTTAGAGTTAGGCCTACCACGGCGGAAACGTAGCCTATCCATAATAATATAACTAAGCGTTTCTCGTACCTTCCCACGCGAAAGCGTAGCGGTCTTAACGATATCGAGAACAAATATATAAGCGGGAAAATTTCGAACAGTCTCGTTGTAACCCGAACAGAGTCCGAGTATATCGCAGAGTGTCCTTAAGACCCAAAATACACAAAGGAAACCTTCGGGTTACAAGGATGACGAACACGTGAAGCGACACGCAAGAAATGCGTGATGATATTCATAAAGACGTAAATATATAACAACGCAACGATACCGAATACTCACGATCATCCAAGAGCGGAAAAATGTCCAAATCCTTAAAAAATATACACTCGCTAGGAGAAAATCCTCCGACCCAGGAAGTTGCTGCGGTCATAAAACTGCGTTGATATTTCCCATGCGGACTCGCGGGCCTCGGTCAACAAGCCCTATCTCGAGCGTGCGTTCTTGGCGCCGGAAAGGCCCCTTTTTTCGTCTATATTTTTCCGCGCTCCAGATAAAGAAGCGCAGCTCCAATTCCCGGAAATAGAGCGACGGTTGTGGCTATCGCAACCTACTCCTCGCTCCCACTCTCATTCCAACTTATACATATTTTCCACCAATCCAAAAGAATGCACCCCCAAATGTGCACCCTCCCAGGGGGCCAGTCTCCCACCACCTCAGCATCCCAATTTTTCCTACATCCTAGAAGAAGAAAATGACCAAGTCAGTCTTCCGGCAACCACGATCACACAAACTTCTTTTTATCGAGTCTCAATCCGAGACTCCAGTCAGAATCCAGCGAGCTCATATCTAGAGTTCCTTAACCGATATCCATCGCGTTGAATATTCATTTCCTTTCTTGTAAAGCGTACGTTGTCTTGCAACTCGAGTTTATACAAATCTTGTACTTCGAAAGTTCTCTAACAGGTACGCGATAATCTTAAGAATTTGACATTTGTATTACGCGCAATATTTCATTGTATTTTCCATTCTCGAACCGCGAAATCCGCGAACACTAGAATCTGTGTCACCGAACATTTGCTGTATCCACTACACACACACCCATACCATCTGCGAGCGTTCGGGCCATCGACGAAGGGCCCTTAGTTTTACGACTGTACCTGACACCCAAGCGACTGGGTCAACGCCGAGACGCATCAATGTAAGCGAACACATTTTCACCCTTTCGTCTTCAATTTGTATCTTTAAAATAATAGAATCAACCCATACGGCTGATTCTAATAAATTACGAGACAATCGAACACAAGTGTCACAACCGTTATTTTCAACGATTGGATCATCCACGAAATTCTTTAAAATTATCCTTTCCACCAGCACGTCCCCTTTTTAACCCTCATCCCGTGCTATCGCGCTAGGCGTAGGCAAGAAAGAGGGATATCACACATATATATATGCCCACGTCCCCTCAGGACGTGGCAGAAGCTTACACTATTTCAGAGTCGAAAATTGCTCGAAGTCCATACGATGACAAGCGGTACATTGTGCCGAAAAGTACGGACACCTTACCATGGGGTCATTATAAAATAGCATTGTGAATGTTAGACTGCATTGTATATATTGTTATTAAATAAAAATGGAAAGGTATAATGAATGTAGTAATGTAAATTTGATATATATTGAAAAATATGAATGTTATATATAATGCGAGTATGTTAATGTTTACGGGATATAATGATTTATTCATATCAGGAATGGCGAATTTATACACAAATAAAATGGTACGCTTACAGTAAATAAACTTTATTGAATTTTCGATATGCTTTATCAAAGGTATTACAATATATTATTTTTGTTTATCCACGAGTTTTGAGATATATCCATTCCCAAACATTTAACATAAACATTATTGCCCTTTTTGCGAATTATCTGCTCCACGAGATATATGTTTGGATCGGCAACACGTTGCAGTTGGTATTCGTAGAATCCTCCGGCTATCGGATATCCACTTGAGTCCTCAACTAGGTACGTTACGGGATAAGTTTGTTGCACCTTGACGATTTTAAACAATTCCGTGGTCCAATTTGGTGTGAAACCTTTTTCAAATATTGTCTTGAATTCGCTTACGCGCACAAAATCATCGATTTTGAATCTTGCAGGAGCCACAATTTTGTCGTTGCTGTATACGGTGGTTAACAGTTTCTCCGCAATCGCAGGAGTAACGTCGATGTGCCTCATGCCAATCGTACGATGCTTTCGAGGATTCTAGTTCATAACGAGTTTCGGTAACGCATCGATCCACTTGTAATTACCATTGAGTGTAAACATTTTCCACATGTTCTTTTTGAGAGTGCGATTTAATCGTTCAACGACCGAGGCTTTCATAATAGAATACGTCGCATAATGATTGATGTTATATTTCTCCATGATTCGTTGCACGTTTACATTGTAAAATTCTCTTCCTTTGTCGGTTTGAAGATTTTTCGGATATCTGCTATGATCTTGTATGATTCTCGCGATCGTTGTACCCATTTCGTTGCTAGATTTATTTTTCAGGGGTACGGCCCGTGCATACTTGCTCAACGCATCGATGACAGTGAGAATGTAATTGTAGCATTTGTTGAAACGCGAATACGGCCGCATTTCGACTCCGTCAGCCTGCCACAAATTATCGTACCCACGTACAATGACACGTGTTCGTGGAAAGTTTTTTCTTGCTGGAGCATGTAATTCCTCCACGAGCTGCTTTTCTTCAAACGTTTTTTCTCCTCCGAGCATATTGTATGTTTGACAAAGACGATTTTTACAACTTTTCCTGCGTTGTGTCAGATACAGCGTCGGTTACATACTGAATCGTTTTAGACGTATCGTTCATAGTTATTCGAAGCGTCTCCTCTAGTGCGATGAGTTTCTTCACAAATTCATCCAGGCGATCGGTCAACAGGTTGATTTTCATTTCCACGTAACGTTTATTAGCAGCATCGTAATCACCTTCAGGTTGGGCTACGCCTCGTATTTTACGTGATCTTGCATCAAAACCATTAGAGGTTAGACAAAGTGCATTATCGCGTGTATAATTTCTTATTAGCCCAGTCCACTGATACTATGAATTATCTCGCGCTCCAAGCGATGATCCAAATTTATTGATCGACATCTCGGTGACAATAGTGACAGAGGAATGATCATTATCATTGAAGCATAGGTTAATTTATTATGAGACCAGCTTCGCGAAGTTCCTCAATAATCGACATTATCTCATTGTCGTGAGCGTTGTTAGCCGCGTGTCGTGAAGCTTCCAACAATCGAAAACGATCGACCAACTCGTTGGCATCATCCCAATGCACATAATCGATTTTGTTGTTATTTAACGTCATGGCGAGCGGTATTTCTATACCTCTTCCAGCTTTTCGGTCGGAAGTTAATGGTCCAATTATATATTTACACTTGAAGTCTTTGTTACCCAATACAGGATTGAGTATATTGCCACTACGTCGATGTGCATTTGTTGATAACAGTATACTTTTATATTTGTCTCTGTCTTCCTCGGTGTATATTGCATCGTCAGGAATTCTCTTGAAGATTAACTCATAGAGTCCAGGGGTTCCCAAGTATTTTATGCCATCGATGAAAATATTATTATTATCCACATCGAAACGCTTATCGCCCAACATCACTCCTTCATTGGTAAATTTGACGCCATATACGTAATCCATGCTGGAATTTTTGTCTTGTGAAAGAATAGATGAAATATATTGTTGACCGAGTGGACCGAAACGTTCCCGCAATGTATTTTGACCTTCAGCCGTTTGTAATTGACGTTGAAGTGAAGACACGAATGATTCGGGCGTAGTCTCCAAAACGTCTTTTTCAACAATGGTGGCTGGCTGCAAGGGTACAGCAGCCATCGACGTATCATCCAGGAATTCCTTTCGTCGCTTACGTTTCAAGTGATTCGGTGTAGAAGTTACCAGCTGTTGTATCCCCGGCTCGAGAACCCGGGATAGGTATTTTTGGGATCGTTGCAAAATTAAGAGTTGGAACTCAAGTTCATTGAATATGAATATAAGTTTATTACTGGGCTGGTCTTATAATTGAATTTACAGTGTGTCGGTCGTACCTTAGGACCGAACCGTTCAAAAGCCAACCAAGGACTGACTACTCCCTGGTAACTTCTCTTAATTGTCGACTCTGATTGTCGCAATTTGCCCTAGATCGAACATCATCCGATGCTTCGTCAGGACGTGTCGCAAAGCGTCTTTTTGACGCTTGCATTTTGGCAAAAGTGTGACTCTTTCGTACGGAGGATGCGAAACGGTCTGGAATGCCGTTTCGTAAATACTTTCTCGACCGTTTGGTCGTTTCGTTGTATTGCGTAAATTAGCGGATACAACATCCCTCCCCCTTAAAAGATCAAATTCCTCCGGGGATTTGTTTTAATGTTCGGTCCTCCGGTTTACAAATTTCTATTTCCATTTTCCCATGTGATTATCCCAGATCAATATAACGTTATTTTTCTTAAAATAATTCTCGCATAAATATAGTACATTTTCTTTTGTATACATTTTCGCCTGTTCGTTTTACACGAAACTCGTCGTGGATATGTTTCGCTTGATTTTTAATCTCAATTTTGGCACGGGCAGCTTCCTTTTTGCTGACTGTGCGTTGCTTGATTGCGCCGGCTCGGCGCTGCTTTGGCCCTCATTGTTGACGGGTTTCCATGCGTGGTTCATACGGTAATAGTATATACAGGCTATTCCAAGTATTATCGGCGCGATTGCGCTTAGCGAATAATCACCTATTATATGTCCATATGTTCTAGAATCGCTTGATTCCGGTTTTAGGTTATTTTTTATGATTTTTAAACGTTCGCCGATCCTGTTTAATTATTTTGGATCGTTTATAATTTCGTGCGGTAATACAATTTTTGTCGATGTGTGATCGAGTATGTGCATATCTGCAGACAAGAATGATAAATTCTATTGCGGTTGGAAATCGGCGTATTCGTTTTGTCTTATTTCGCCGACTGTTTCTAGTCTAAAACTAGGGGCGGTGACGGAACATTTTCCGTCCAAAGCCAGAGTCCCTGCGTCCGTAAGCGTTGCGTATGCGGTTGGTTGTTTTCCGCAATGGATGAGCAGTGTTTCGGGCTCTGGTGCAACGTATAGCCACCTACCATAGCGTTCTAACGCAATAATTAGAGTGCTATTTATCTGAGCGACTCTTCGGTCGCAATTTGCGTATTTATCTTTAGATGCGATGTATAATGCCACCTCGCACGATGCGCAAGTATGAGCGGGACGTGCTGCTGGCTTTGGTCGGCAATAATAATGTGACGCTATAGCTTTACAATTTCCTAAATCATTTTTTGTTATATGTAGCCAAGATTCTCTCGTGGCTTCTACCGCGACGAGGTCATTTTTTATTTCTATAAATTGATAACTATGATTTTCTATTTTGGTGGGCAGAGGATAAGCTTTGCTGATTTTATATTCCTCAGTGCCAATTAACGGTATTTTTAGTACAAGTACAATGTATGTTCTTGTACTATACGCGCCTACTTCTGATGACTCTAATAACTTTGGCATTTCCGCGTAATTTATCGCGGTAGGGAACGTATGCCCTATCGGCACATTGGGTAAAGCGTCAGTCAAATAGTTCGTCAATTGTCTTGGCGATAATATGCTTGGGCTCACCATTCCTCTCGTGAGTCCTATTAAAAAGTTAACTACTTGTCGTACGTCACTTAGTTAAGACTCTACAATGAGGCTCACGGCCATCATTCGTTCATCCAATTGTTGCCGGACGTTTTGGTCGTTGTACTGGTTGACGACTCTTTGTTTGATCTGTTGCACGAGAGCTTGTAGCACCTTCTGATTTTCTTCCAAACGAATTGTTGATCGATTAAAAAGATCTATTGTGGAGTCCAAAATTTGCACATTTCCTTTTAAGGCATCTTGTACTGTTTTTTGCCTATTATTTATTTAATTTATTTCGTTGCTGATTTCGGATGCGTCTTGTGCGTCCATATTTCCTGTTATTGCTTTTATTATTCCCCTCAATCCGTCTATCAAACCTCGTCGATAACGAATTTTTTGGTTTCCTGTTATGTCGTATGCGGCTTGTAGTTCGTTGTTAATTTTATCTACCATGCGAGTCGTTGTTTTCGTGACCATGTGGCAGAGTAAGTTGGCTCGCAGGTCTTGAGCGCAAAGGTCTATTATTTTCTTCGTGGCTTCGGTGATCTGCGCTTCCTGTTCTGCTATTCCACTCACATCCATTTTTACTGCCAGTTTCCATACGTCGCGGGTTATTGACATTGTCCCGATTTCCTCATAGAAAATTCCGGGTGAAACCGTGAACCTTTCTATCCGGTATGGTTTTTCCGGTGTATCAGCCTCACCTGGGCTCGACCCTAGGGCCAGAGCTAGTATCCTGCGAAAATAATTCGCGGGGTTAAATTCTTTAGATCTGACGTGTTTTTTTTTCTTTTTTTTTTCTTTGGGGAATTTATTTCCATATATAGATATACATATAGGTTTATGATCTACTTTTAGAATTTCAATTCTTTTTCATTGAAGACTTTTTTGTATTCGGACTCGTTGCTGGGTCTTGAGTTTAATGCCCTCTTTCTCTTCATTTCTGCAATGTTCGCGTTTTTGTGCTTCGATCAAGTCGCTCGTTTAATGCGTGAACGGCGATATTTTCATTCTTGTTTCGACTTTCGACGGAAGCCGATCGCCTTATATCTCTGTGAGTATTCGTTCTTTCTCTGCCTTCTTTATTTTCTTTTTATCTTGCTTCATAAATATTATTATTGTTTTTTTTTGTTTTTATTCCAGACATGGATTACTCGCAATGCGAAGGAGAAACGGTTGTACTCGGAGGTGAGGAGGACGGTCTAGAATTCGTTGTGGTATGTAGACGAATTCTCTTTCCCCTTTTTTTTCCTCGGAGAAGATTCCCTTCCTCCTAAATAAAACAATGTTTTTTTCTTTTTCCTCAGACGACACGGGTTCCCAAGAGGGCTCACTCATCCTCTAAGGGATGGTGGCGGCGGCTCTTTATTCAGCACGCCGTCGGTGTTCGCCGCCGTCGCGCCCGGGTCCGGGCCAACCTCCTCAAGATTTGGGCCGAGGATCCGGACAGTTTGGAGGCCATGGAGTGGGGCTGGGAACCCGCCGACTTATTCGGATTGTGTCGGCTGTTTTATGACAGCCCGGAAGAGGGTTGGCGGATCAGCCGCCCCACTCGTCGTGTGTTTATTTTATTTGTGTGTGTTTATTTATTTTATTTTTGTGTGTTTATTTTATTTTTCCCTTCCTCTTTTCAGGGCGTAATGCGGGAGAGCCATTGTGGCCTCCATTAATTATAAGAATAAAACATTCCCCCCCCCCCCCACCTTTTTTGTTATTATTTCAGAGATGCACGTTCTCGCTTTCTGCACTTCATGTGCGATGTATATATATTTCCTCTCCTCTCTTCTCGCCTTTTTTTTTTGATGACGGGCCTTTCTTGCGGTCGAGCCGCGGGCCCCTCCTGTCTCCGCGCCTACCCGCTGGCCATCGAGACGGCTAGTGGGTGATATATTTTTTAATGCGATTCACGTGTACGCGTGCTTCGTTGCGTCCGCGGCCGATACGGTAGGTCTCACCTGCCTCTCGGCTTCGGACCGTGTAAGGCCCTACCCACTTCGGCGTGAACTTGGCCGATCTGCCCCTCGTCACGGTCTCGTCGTAAAGGAGGACTTGATCACCCGGGCGGTACTCTATTTTACCGGCCGTGTGATCATATTGATGCTTCGATTTCTCCTTTCCCTCTTTCAGGTTTTCTTGTGCTTGTTGCCATGACGCCCTCAGGCGCTCGCGTAATTCCGCTGCGTAATCGCCGTATGAATACGTGGCTCGCGGAATTTCTCGCAGTGCGGTTGGTAATTTAGCTTCCTTTCCGAACACTAATTCGTACGGCGTAATACCCGTAGCCGTGTGTGGCGTGGTATTGTATATGAACATGGCGTATGGTATCCCTTCGTCCCAGTCCCTATGATCCTCTCGTACGAAATTTTTCAGGTATTCTGCAAGGGTCCTATGTGATCTTTCCAGGGCTCCATTCGATTGTGGATGGTATGCCGTGGTTTGCAATTTTTTTATTTGTAGGAGATCATACATCTCTTTAAATATTTTGCTTAGAAAGTTTGTGCCTTGATCCGAGAGGATTTCAGACGGGGCACCAAATTTACAAATAATTTCCGCTACAAGGGCCTTTGCTATTGTATTGGCTTCGTGGTTTTCTAACGGAATTGCTGCGCTATATTTTGTTAGTAAATCCTGGAAAGTCAGAATATATTTGTTGCCTTTTTCGGTCATCGTCAAGGGACCTACTATATCAACAGCACATTTTTCGAACGCTCGGCTTAGCGTGTCTGTGATTACCATCGGTGCCTTCTTAATATTTCCCGATTTATTTCGCTGACATTTGTCGCACTCTTGTATGTGTGCGGTGACGTCTCGATTCATTCCCGGCCACACATATCGTTGACGTATTCGCTGCAGCGTCCGTGTGATGCCTTGGTGCCCACCTAGAGGGGCATCGTGATATTCTTGTATTATTTTTGCTCTGACTGCCTTACTTGGGGTGGATACGCCAATGCTGCAGTTTTCTTCGTCGCTCGCGCTCGTGCTCGCGCATCGCGACTCATTTAACTCGTGGGGAGATTCCCCCTGTGCCGCACTTCCCCAGGCGGCCTCTTCTCCACGTGCTGTTTTGTAGCACGGTGGGTCGTATTCTCGGCCTCTACTCTTTGTGCGGACATTCGTAACGCTGTCTTTCTTTTCGTGCTCTCTCTCTCGGTCGCTCGTGTTGTCATTGCCGAGTCCGTATTATCGGACTCGGTTTCTTCTCTCTCGCTTTCATAACGGCTGGCGGCCATACTGTCTTTCTTTGTTTTCTCACTCGCGCTGCCGCGCGGAGTCTTCTTTCTTTCTCTATTTAATTCTTTCTTTGTTGTGCTACCATGCTTTTGTGTACTTTTTTCTACATCTTGTGCCAGAGCTCGTGTCAAGGCATATATACGACTTAACGCATCTGCGTTTGTGTTCGATTTTCCCGTTTTATATTGGATTTTATAGTTGTACTCTTCCAATTTTATTCGCCATCTCATTAGCCTTGATCCTGGGTCCTTTACGCTGAATAACCATGTCAATGGTTTGTGACAGTGCAGCCAGATCGCGCGCGAAAGTTACCCTCTCTCTAGTCCCTTGCGCGCCCATCACACAATCATAGTAGCGCGTGTCCGTGAGCGAGCGACGCTCGGACATCTTCGGAAAGAGCCGCGTGCCGTCGAAGTTTCCCCGCCGCGCCTTCGGCAGCTACACCAATACATGGACGCTGAGCACGTTCATGTGCGGCCAAGCCAAAACGAAGGCTTCGAGGGAAAAAGCAATCTGAGCACGACCCGCGCGTGACGTCACGCGACGGCACGCGCGAGGCTTTTAGATGATTTCAGTGCTTATTTAGCTCTTGATGCTCTGCGTTATTAATGTATACAACAAAAATGTATCGCGCACTCTGAACGCTTATTTTTTTAGTTTATACGTTAATTTAAATATAATAATAAATCTAAATTACAACTTCTTTATCTTCTAAAAAATTGTTTACGCTTTACTCACACCCGTCCTTATGCCAAATAAATTATAATTCAGAAAAGTAAGTGAAAATATATTTATATTCAAATTATTATATTAATTCTCATACTTTCATCAAGCGACAAAATATTATCTCCAAAAACCAGTCAATCATCCATCCGACCGCCAATCGTACGTGCCAGAAAGTGCATCTTTAACACAAGCGATAGGATGGTCCCGTTGGTAGCGTTTCTGGCTTCGGTCCGTAGGGGGCGCAGGATCGTTCCTCACGCTCAGCGCTTTTTTTTAAATCATGGTTACTATGAATTTTTATTTGATCAGTTATTTTTATTAGTTATCATATTTATTTTAATTAGTTATCTTTTAGTACCGAAAAATTTATCGCGCACTCTGCCCGCTTATTTTATTAGCTTTTACGTTAATTTAAATATAATAAATCTAAAATACACCTTATTTATCTTCTAGCAAAATGTTTGCGCTTTACTCACACCCGACCCTATGCCAAATAAATTGTAATTCATAAAAGTAAGCGGAAATATATTTATCTTCGTATTATTATATTCATCCTCATATATTTTCATCAAGCGACGAAGTATTATCCCCAAAAACAACCATCCATCTGACCGCGAATCGTAAGTACCAGAAAGTGAACATACATTGACACAAAAAATTAAAGGAGCAAGAAAAGTTGAACTTCGTCAAAAGTGGTCGTACAAAAAAAAAGGATGTTAAAGCTTCAAGTTTCTAGTTTTAGTTCCGACAATGATTCTTTTTTTTAGAATTCCTGATTGCGCGGTCGGAAGAAATATCACGGCAAAAAAAAATTTTGCACATTTTTACGTTTTTCAAATTTCTGCACGTGTTTTGGAGATTTTTTTCGGACTTGACCAATATCAAGGTCATTGAGCCCATTCAATTCAGTTCAATTTGCTTTTTTTTTTATCTCCTTACGACCATTTTTCGCTGAGATATCGGCCTCTGAATGAAAAAAACGTCCTTTTGTCTTCAGTCATCGATATCTCGGGAACTAATGGTCGTACGGGAATTCGACCGGCAATTTTGGAAACGTGAATACATACTCTATAAGCTCTGATTATTATTGTAGGTTTAAATAAAATTATTTTTGCCATCCGTTTTAAAAAAGTACAAAAAAACGATGTTTTCGTGGTTTTTATAAAATCCACCGCTACTTTGCAAATATTGCGATAAACACTAATGTTTAAGGACGGTCATTCGGCTCAATATGTTCCCAAGCGCTATGCAAAATTCCAAATTGATCCATTCGTCGGTCTTTCTTGCCCGATTGACCAAAATATGAAAAAAAATTAAAGGAACAAGTTTCCTCCTTCTCGGACATCATTTCATGATTATTAAGAGGAAAAACAACTTTTCACTACTTTTCGTACGATTGGGTATTGAGTACGCATTAAATGTTGGAAAAGAACCCTCAAAATCACATTGACTAAAAATTTTCGAATTTTTTTTTTTTTAATAACAAAAATGTTGACATTTTTTTGTTTATAAAAAAATCTATTTCGATTTAAAAATTTTTTTTAATGTTGACTTTTTTTTTCGATTCAACATTGTACCGCCAGCATTAGAATTACCCAAAGCGCACGTAGAATTACCCAAAGCGTACCTCCCCGTGGTATGCTTTGCGTAATTCTAATGCTGGCGGTACAATGTTGATTTGAAAACAATTTCAACATAAAAAAAAAAAAATTCGGAATTGATTTTTTTATAAAAAAAAAAATTCGAAATTGATTTTTTTATAAAAAAAAAATTTTCAATATTTTTTTTATTAAAAAAATTTTTTTTCGAAAATTTGTAGTCAATATGATTTTCACGGTTTTTTTCCAACATTTAATGCGTACTCAATACCCAATTGTACGAAAAGTAATGAAAAGTTTTTTTTTCCTCTTAATAATCATGAAATGATGTCTGAAAAGGAGGAATCTTGCTCCTTTAATTTTTTTTCAAATTTTGGTTAATCGGGCAAGAAAGACCGATAATCGGATCAACTTGGAATTTTCCATGGCTCTTGGGGACATATTGAGCTGAATGACCGTCCATAAACATTAGTCTTTATCGCAATATTTGCAAAGTAGCGGTGGATTTCATGAAAACCAAGAAAACGTCGTTTTTTTGTACTTTTCTAAAATTAATGGCAAAAATAAAAAATAAAAGTTCCACTACAATAATAATCGGAGCTTGTAGAGTATTCACGTTTCCAAAACTACCGATCGAATTCCCGTAGGACCATTAGTTCCTGAGATAGTTCAGCGAAAAATGGTCGTACGGAGAAAAAAAAAGCAAATTTAAGTGAATTGAATGGGCTCAATGACCTTGATATTCGTCAAGTCAGAAAAAAATCTCCAAAACACGAGCAGAACTGTGAAAAACGTAAAAATTTGCAAAATTTTTTTTGCCGTGATATTTCTTCCGACCGCGCAATCAGTGATTCTCAAAAAAAAATCATTGTCGGAACTAAAACTAGAAACTTGAAGCTTTAAAATCCTTTTTTTTTGTACGACCACTTTTGACGAAGTTTAACTTTTCTTGCTCCTTTAATTTTTTGTGTCAATGTATGTTCACTTTCTGGTACTTACGATTCGCGGTCGGATGGAAGATTGTTTTTGGGGATAATACTTTATCGCTTGATGAAAGTATATGAGAATGAATATAATAATACGAAGATAAATATATTTCCGCTTACTTTTATGAATTACAATTTATTTGGCATAGGGTCGGGTGTGATTAAACCGCAAATATTTTGCTAGAAGATAAATAAGTTGTAATTTAGATATATTATTATATTTAAATTAACGTATAAGCTAAAAAAATAAGCGTTCAGAGTGCACGATACATTTTTTTTGTATACATTAATAACGCAGAGCATCAAGAGCTAAATAAGCATTGAAATCATCTAAAAGCCTCGCGCGTGCCGTCGCGTGACGTCACGCGCGCGTCGTGCTCAGATTGCTTTTTCCCTCGAAGCCTTCGTTTCGGCTTGGCCGCACATGACGTGCTCAGCGTCCATGTATTGGTGTAGCTGCCGAAGGCGCGGTCGGGATACTTCGACGGCACTCGGCTCTTTCCGAAGATGTCCGAGCGTCGCTCGCTCACGGACACGCGCTACTATGATTGTGTGATGGGCGCGCAAGGGACTAGAGAGAGGGTAACTTTCGCGCGCGACCTGGCTGCACTGGTTTGTGATCCGTTATTATGGTGTATTTTGTGCCGTAAATATACGGTCGAAATTGATGTACTGCCCATACGATTGCAAGCAGTTCTTTTTCTGTAGTCGAATAGTTGGTTTCGGCCTTGTTGAGAGTTCGACTTGCATAACATATGGGTAAATCCTCTCCAATTTTCCCTTGGGACTGGATTGCACCGAATGCCTTACCTGAGGCATCTGTTGTCACGATAAACGGTTTCGTGAAATCAGGATACTAGAGTATGGGTGCTGTGATCAGGGCTTCCCTTAAATGGTCAAATGAGCTTTGGCATAATTCGGACTATTCGAATTTGACACCTTTTTTGATCAAATTCGTCATTGGTTTTGCGATCTTGGAAAAATCTTTAATAAATCTGCGGTAGTACCCGGCAAGTCCCAGGAATGATTGTATTTCTTTTACATTTCTCGGTATTGGAACATTTTTTACCGCTTTTAGCTTTTCGTGGTCAAGCTTTACACCGACTTCTGTTATTAGATGACCGAGATATTGCGTTTCCTTTCGCATAAATTCGCATTTCGTAGATTGTATTTTTAAATTAGCTTCTCTTAGCTGCGTCAGCACTTCACGTAGTCGCTTGTCGTGCTCGGCGAGTCAGACTCCATATATTACAATATCGTCCAGATATACGTAGCATTTGAGGCCCTGCAAACCGGCCAATACTGCGTCCATAAATCTTTGGAACGTAGGAGGTGCATTTTTTAAACCAAATGGCATTCGATTATACTCGCAATGCCCCAACGGCGATGAAAAAGCCGTTTTCGGTTTGTCTTCCTCCGCCATTGCGATTTGATGAAATCCCGAAGCGAGGTCGAGGGTCGTGAAGTACTTTGCCTTTCCCAACTGGTCCAGTATCTCTGCGATATTGGGCAGTGGGTAAGAGTCACCTTCCGTAGCCTCGTTTAGCTTCCGAACGTCAACGACCACCCTTTTTTGGACTATTCCGTCCGCATCTGGTTTTTTCGGCACTACGAGCAATGGAGCATTCCATGGGCTCGTGCTTGGGCGGATTATATCCTCATCTAGCATTTTTTGTGCCTGTCGTTGAATTTCTTTTCTGTACTCCTCCGGCAGTCGATAAGGTCGCACCTTTATCGGCATTGTCCCGTCCTTGAGTGGTATCCCATGCTCGACTGCTTTTGTACAACCCAGTAGCTCTTCTTCGAGATGAAATACGTCGGGGAATTCCTCGCAAATTTGACGCAAAATCGTTTCTTCCTCCGCGTTCAAATGCGAGTTCCCCTTAATCTCGCGTCATAATTTTTCCATCCTTTGCTTTCGTAATTCTGCGATTTTTCCGACGTCCTGATGCGTTTCCTCTACTTTCTTCTTTTTGTCGCATTTTTCTTTTCCCAGGCTAATTTTTCCGATTTCAAATTTTTCCAGTTCGACCGTCGGTCTTTTGATAATTTGCTCTTTCTCGAGCACGTTCATTATTGTTACAGGGCAAGTGTTTGCCCTGTAACTTTTTTGTTCCTTTGTAACTCCTTGGCCTTTTCCCATCGTCCTCGCCTGCACTATACATTCTGTGCGGGCGGGTATTTTTAAGTATTTCGTGCCTCGTACGAATGGTATTTTGTGCCCTTTAATTTCTATAATTTTTCCTCTTAGTATGTTTATTCCTTTTTCGACTATACAGTCCATTCCAAGGAGTCCGTCTACTGCTAACGGTACTTCCTTGCCGACCACGTGGAACTTGTGTGTTATCACAGCGGCCGGGGTGTCCAGTTTTAACTCAGCTGTGCAGAGGGTACTGAACGCCTTGCCCCCGAGGCCGTGGAGTTCTATGACCTCGTCCCCGATGGGTGCATCTGGATCCAACTCATTCACCTTTACAATGCTGCACTGGGCCCCTGTGTCACGCCGGAGCGTCAGCATTTTTTCGCGAGCCTGTTTTGATGCTATATGTAGGTCACTGGCGTGTACTCGCGGCAGCTGAGTGCTGACGTGGTAAATTCTTCTTGGTACCTTGTCATTGTGTACATATGGCTTTCCAAGTAGAATGTCCATTATTTTTCTTTGCGGTATTTTTCGCTTGTTCACTTGAACGCTTTATGTTTCTTTCTCTATGGAAAGAACGCCGACTGCTAACGAAGTGACGGTTCTTTTTGGCGTACTTTCTTGGGTTCTTTCATTTGGCCTATATTCATTTCGTTTGCTTGGGAACTTATAGTTTGGCACATAATTGTAATGCTTCTGTGGGTTACTCGGGCCTGCCATCCTGGCCTTCTTCTACAGTCGTTATATATGTGACCCGGTTTTTTGCAATGATTGCAAATTATTTCTGCTTGATGAATCGTTTTCATTGGCACTGGCAAGCTATGACGCGCTTGCGTATGCGCCTGATGCGACGCGGGCCTTTGGAATGGGAACGATTTTCGCCCCTCGTGGGCGTGTGACGGTGCGGACTGTCCGCTACTGTGGGAGACGCTCTTCGCGATTGCTTTGGTCCCTTCGACCGATTTTTCCTCTTCGATTGCTCCGCGGATTGCTTTGCCCAATTCACGGTACTCTCGTGACCTTACTATTAGCTGTAAGTCCTTGCGAAGTCCATGTTCGAAATTATTCAGGGCAAAGTGCCTAATTAACTGTTCGATTGCTCTTCGACCAGATTCCGAATTGACCATGGGCGTGCAACCCGTGATTAAATCCTTCATTATGGACTCGACGCGGTTTGCGTAAGTTTGTACAGTCTCCCCATGTTTTTGTCTACAGGAATTGAATTCGATTTGTAGCGCGGGGATTGTTCGCTTCGCCTCGTACAGTGATTTTAATAATGTCAGCAAATCGTCGAACGTCTCTACGTCTTTGTAACGCAGGTCTGCCACGGCCTTGCCTTGCAATTTGAGATGCAATATAGCTTGTACTAAATCCGCGACATTTTCTGCGCGGACTCGAGTCCACGCGTATTTTATTGCTCGTATAAAATCTGTAACATCTTCTGGTTTGGAGGCGTCGAATCCGGGAATGCTCATTCGAGCCTCTTTCATTGACATATAGTCGTCGTGTTCGGCCATTGTTACTGTCCGTTGATTTAATAACGTAAAATCTTGGCGATTTAATCCGCGATTTCTTTCGACTTCAACGGGATTAAATGTTTCGTCAGCACTGGACGACGCGTCCGACGAATTGTGTTCCGAAGGCTGATTATGTTGTCGCTTCGGATTTAAATATTTCGCGTACGTTACGGGAGTCAAATCAAATCTTTCGGGCTAAATCACTTTCTTCGTCGTAAATGACGACAGTGTTAAAAAACGAATCTAACGATCGCGATAGTTCGTCTCTCCCGGGCAATCGATACCGGTCTGCTTTTTCTTCGTCCGACATAGACGAATTCTCTGGCTTTGGAGGATTTTTATTTACGAAATGTTCCGTCACTTACAGGTAGATGATCGCAAGATGCATGCTGGTTGATGAACTGCTGATCGTCCTGTTCTTCGTTCCTTTGTTTCGTACACTGCTTCTGAGTACGATTTCTCCGATTGTTAAGTCCTTCTTCCGTTGATCCTCGGGATCCGGGTTTTCTGGGATTGGCTCTGCTTGGCTGTAGCCTTTCCTCTGTATTCCTCTTCCGACTCGGTCGGGCTGGCTCACTCGAGCACACGGGTTGACTCGGTCACTCGTTTATGGTGCTTGAGTGGTAGATGTGCGTGTGCACACACAACGAACGAACTTTTCGGCAGATCCCACCGCTGCCACCTATGTTGTATCCCCGGCTCGAGAACCCGGGATAGGTATTTTTGGGATCGTTGCGAAATTAAGAGTTGGAACTCAAGTTCGTTGAATAGGAATATAAGTTTATTACTGGGATGGTCTTATAATTGAATTTACAGTGTGTCGGTCGTACCTTAGGACCGAACCGTTCAAAAGCCAACCAAGGACTGACTACTCCCTGGTAACTTCTCTTAATTGTCGACTCTGATTGTCGCAATTTGCCCTATATCGAACATCATCCGATGCTTCGTCAGGACGTGTTGCAAAGCGTCTTTTTGACGCTTGCATTTTGGCAAAAGTGACTCTTTCGTAAGGAGGATGCGAAACGGTCTGGAATGCCGTTTCGTAAATACTTTCTCGACCGTTTGGTCGTTTCGTTGTATTGCGTAAATTAGCGGATACAACACAGCGAATCTTGGAATAATGAACGTGTGCAGTTTTTTCCATGTTTCACATCTTTCTCTAGGTCCTTTGCTTCCGACATGCTTAACGAATCAATTTCCGGGCCAAGAGATTCAACAGTAGCTGATTGTTCAACGATCTGCTTGAGAGGTTCGGTAATTGGCTTGAAGTGTCTCTCCAATGCAAGATCTTCCATTTTTCCAGTCTTCAAAGCTTGATATTTTTTGCGTATTGAGTCACTTGTTTTCGCAATTTCTCTCGGAATCTTTTCATCAGTATCAATTGTCGTCATCATGAAACTATTTGTCGGTCGTTGCACCGCTGGTGTCTCAATGTCGACTGACTACATCACGGTATTGCAAACTCGTTAAATCGATTTCTATATCGACCGCCGGACAATGAGTTATCTTTGTCAATCACCATGAAGCCATATTTTTGTTCCCAGCATTTTTGACATAAAACCAGAAAATCTTCATACGACATATCCGTATTTACACGTTCATTGTAAACATGTTCCAAGTTTGTACGATCTTACTTAAATAAGATTAGCAGATTCACATTGTCGCGTATAAGATGCTTGGGAACCTTGGCATATGTTTGGCAAAGATAGAAACAATCAACGCTCGCGTGTCTGCCCATTGCAAAGTGCTCTCTTACTGTATTTTGCTTGTCACATATTACGTCATCGAAAATAAATATGGAGTTCGGAAGCGCGTCGTTCGGCGGGATAACATCACCATTATTTAAAAAATTTGAATAACCAATATCGTTGATGGATGTCAACAGATTTTCCAAATATTGATATTTTGGCTGTTGCAGCGATTTCGAGTATACACTGCCGGCCAAAAGTATGTTTACACGTAGAAAAATTTCGTGCTGCACTAAAAGTTTGATATCTCTGTGAAAAAAAATATATTCGGATTTCCAAGGCGGCATTTTGAAAGTGACAAATGGAGCTTCATTTTGCGTTTTGGACAAAAATTTTTTGATTTTTTATAGACCCAGGGCGCCATTTTAAAAATGGCCCTTTTTGGCTTTTTTGGCTGTTTAAAATCGGCTATACGTCTTCAGGACATGTTTTTGGCATTTTTTTTTCAAAGAACCTTAAAAGGTAGAGCAATAGCTATAGTTACCTTTTTTAGAAAGTTTCGTACGATTTTTTTTCACCGAGTTATCGCATTTTTTTCTCAAAAAGACAATTTTGAAAAAATGCTGCTGAAATGAGAAACTTTAAGGTTTAAAGAAAATTGCCAAAAGTAAAAAAAGTTGCGTTACATCGTACTGAATCGAGCAGAATTTTTTCAAAATTTTTTGCTCCAACATTGAATAGAAAAATTTAAAAATTTCAATTTTTTTCTCAATTCTTAGCCGCACAAAACATGCACATTTTTTGCTGGTAACGACGATATTTTGATCGTCTGAGGACGTTGTTACTTTGGGTCGACCCAGACGATTGCGATTGAAATACGTCTCGGACTTATTAAATCTCCCGATGGTCGTCTGCACTCCTTTCAAAGACACGCGAGTTTGTCTGGCAATTTCTCTGTACGACAATCCCTTATCACGCAACGCGATAATAGCTCTCTTTTATACAGTGGAATTTCTTTTTTCCGTGCAATTTTGATCCGTTAAGAACAAAAGGTTTGCGTAAAAACTTGTCGATTGTAGATCACACGTGTTCGCGTTCGAAGATTTCGCACAACTAACTTGCTTTGTCAGCGCGATACTCGTCACATTATTCCAAAGAATCAAAAATGTAAACAAAAACGACGAGCGAAAAAGAGAGCGAGAAAAAGAACACGAGAGAAATAGAATATCGACTCGCGAGAAATAGAATTTTTTTTACGCTCCACAAAGGTAAAATGTAAACAAAGACAAGAAGCTTTATTTCCGCTCCTTGTATTTAGATGAGGTAAGAGGTAAGAGATGGATGCTTTGTGCGGCTAAAAATTGAGAAAAAAAAATCGAAAAAAAAATTTATTTATTCAATGTTGGAGAAAAAAATTTTGAAAAAATTCTGCTCGATTCAATACAATGTAACGCAACTTTTTTTTCCTTTTGGCAATTTTCTCTAAACCTCAAAGTTTCTCATTTCAGCAGCATCTTTTCAAAATTGTCTTTTTGAGAAAAAAATGCAATGACTCGGTGAAAAAAAATCGTACGAAACTTTCTAAAATAGAAAACTATAGCTATTGCTCTATATTTTAAGGTTCATTGGAAAAAAAATGTCCTGAAGACGTGCAGCCGATTTTAAACAGCCAAAAAAGCCAAAAAACGACCATTTTCAAAATGACGCCCCGGGTCTAAAAAAAATCGAATTCTTTTTTCCAAAACGCCAAGTGAAGCTTCTTTTGTCCCTGCTAAAATGCCGCCATGGAAATCCAGATATCTTTTTTTTCACAGAGACATCAAACTTTTAGTGCGGCGCGAAATTTGTCTAGGTGTATCCATACTTTTGACCGGCAGTGTACATATAGGTTTTCAAAACGTACGCCATTTGGACTTTCTATTAAACTTAACAGAACATTGGTTTTGCCACAATTTGAAGGACCGCAAATAATGCTGCGTATCGTTGGTGGCAGCATGTCTCCCTGCTTGCGTACTTGTTGGCCCTCCATTACTCTGTCGTCGAAATTGGTCACTCGAATCACCGTCGCTTGTTGCACGAAACGCATGTTTTCTCTCTCGAATCTAAACACACATTCGCCCGAAATGCGTCGCGTGAGGAGTATTTATAAGAGTGCACCAGGCCAAATCCGCTCAGTATCGAGAATGTTTTTGTGCCTGTCGAACGACTGCAGTATTCTCCGATTAACGGCACATCAATTACAGTTTATTCCAAAAATTGTTTTCTTACAAAATTTTCATCACTTCATTGACATATTGTGGGAGAGGCTTCCCCAACACATAAAGGCTGATTCGGAAGTATAGCAATATCACCGATGCACGCGCTCTCAGAATTTACCGGGACAGCTAACACACATTGACGGCCCAGCACCGTTTATAAATAATTGTGCCGAATGTCTAAGAGAAAAGGCGACGTTTTGTTAAATCGTGCAATAAATGCACGTCCGATCGAATTACATATTCCTGGTTACCAATTTTGGGGACCAGGCACTCAGCTGGAGCGGAGATTGGCAAGAGGTGATCGTGGTGTAAATCCATTGGAAAGAGTTGGTGCGATATTTTGGACCAAATACCACAAAAATACAATACAATCGAACATCATATCAGAATTATAATCAGAGTATTTGCGGGCAATTGTGTTTGCAATTTCTTCAAAACGTCGATGATCAATATGTTTTTAAGCCGTGACATTGCGTCGATCAGCTCAGTATTCGAGGGAAACATGTCACTGACGCTTACGATGACCGGCAAGAGTAGCCTTCTAACCGCAAATTACTTTCCCGCTATAGATGTCAATGGTGGCTGTTATGAGCTCGGTTTGCCGGATTTCGAAACTTATCACACAATCCCAAATGTGAATTCATAAAACAACAAATTTGACTTAGACAATGATGACAAGGAAATTATAATCCCTGCAGGACCCTATGAACTGA
The DNA here is from genome assembly GCA_951751655.1 of Ophion costatus. Taxonomy (NCBI): domain Eukaryota; kingdom Metazoa; phylum Arthropoda; class Insecta; order Hymenoptera; family Ichneumonidae; genus Ophion; species Ophion costatus. The sequence goes on along the minus strand of OX632356.1, from coordinate 16,194,235 downwards.
GAGCCATAAATGCGTATATGAATCGTGCAATTTTACTCAAAGGGGCTGATGGCGGTAATGAACCTGAAAATGAAATTGCTGCTCGAAAGGTCGATAACGATGACCTCGATGAAAATGACGAATACCCAATTGTGCCACGCACTAATCATAATACACTAAGGAGCGAAATCAAATGTGCGTACAGAATAAATTTCAGTAAGCCCAACAACGTAGGATCCCTGTTGGGATTTTCATCAAATCGAATACTGCATCCCTGGAAATGGCAGGAATCTGATGTACCGATAAACATAATGAATGTCAACATTATCCGCATAGAGTGTAGTGTCACCACTGGTGCATACTGCAATGGCGAGCGTGTACACACGATACATGAATTTTCACCAAGCGTACCACCGGGATATCAGCTATCGGAAATGCCTGCGCAAATAATTTATCTTTCGATCGTTGCGCGGAGCATTACGGATTTATCAATACATATCGTGGATCAAAAGGGGAAACTACTCGATTTTTGAGGAGAAGAAATTACGGTGAGACTGCACATACGAAAACGACGCTTGTGATGCTCATTCTGTACGACACGGAATACGCCAGAAACAATATTTCTACGCGAGATAATACGATCGCACGTGATAATACTCTTGCAAGAAGACAAGCAACATTGAGTGTTAAATTAGCCGCAAAATAGAAACGCAGTGCAGAGAATCGTGAATTTTTAGAATCTCTGGGATTTATTGTGCGACGTACTTGAGGCAAAATGATGACCGACGTCTTGAATATCAGTGGGGAGCCAATCTCTGACGATCGTATCATGAAAATTGAGACTCATACATACAATCTGTATGCCAACTCAACGTTTGGACACAGCGATGAAATACGAATTCCTATACAACATCAAGACTTGTACACCCTACCATCTGAAAGTTTTCTCTACATTGAGGGGAAGTTTACGGTGCTTAAAAAACCTGATGATCAAGTAATAGTAGTATTGGGAAACAATTGCGTTGCATTCATGTTTGATGAAGTTCGTTACGAGCTCGATGGTGTGGAGATTGATCGCAATCGAAAGGTTGGAATAACAACCACGATTAAAAACTACATCTCTCTAAGCCCTGACAGGAGTCACATTGAAAAATGCTGCGTGGGATGTGACACAAAATGATGGGGGGAAATACTTCAATTTCTGTGTACCTCTCAACATATTGCTAGGATTCTGCGAAGATTAAAAGCGCGTAGTTATAAATGCTCGTCATGAGCTAATTCTGATACGTTCACGCAATGATAATTATATTTCCTGCCTCGTTCTCGAGATTACAAATATGTAGTGACTCTCGAGTCCACCACATAGCCACAACGTATAGAGTGAAAAACAAAAACTAAGCGTGGGGATATAGGCCCCGCTCGTGGTGTCACTTCCGCCGCCTTCTCATATTCTTTCGTTGTGCGCCAGAGCTAACTTCGTGTAGAGTATTTTTCATTCAGGGTGTTAATTATTCACAGTTTTCTTTCTAAAGATTCAAAAAAACTATGTCAAAGAGTCAAGGTGTAATTGATAGCATTGAGGAAAAGATCAGGCGTTTGCAGACGGAAATTGCAGAATTGCAAGAGTCTGCGTCGAATAGTGAGGAGTCCGACTACGAGGACAATAGCGACTCGGAGGATGGAGAAAAGATTAATTTGGATGGTAGGCATATACAAAAAGGCAACGAGCTTGCACAAATGTTTGAATTATATGCCCGAGAATTTATATATACAAAAGGCAATGAGCTTGCACAAATACTTGAATTATATGCCCGAGAATTTATATATATACAAAAAGGCAACGAGCTTGCACAAATATTTGAATTATATGCCCGAGAATTTATACGAGCGATAAGACAAATTCGGCGCAATATAGTTGATGCACAATATGACACATCGAATTGGAGGTTAGCTAAGTTCGTTCGAGCAACGAGACAGCTACACCTATATAGACAATGATCTCCTACAAGCCCATCTTTCTATGGTGATTGTATACTGCTTCAAAGCACAACGAAACATTCATGGACCGTAAAAGCTGCCTCCCAGCTAGAGAAACCAAGATATGTAATATTTGCGCTGCAGACTGGTAAAAAAAATTCTATGGCAAAGGACATTACATTATTCGACGACTGCAAACTCGCCAATGTTAAACTTTATCTCAACTCGGAATCCTATCCTTACGATAATTTGAACTTGGACTCTGACAAAAACAGATTCGCCATTTTGTTCAATATGTACTCTCAATTTCGTAAATTTTATTACGGTTTAGGTAGTGATAATTCTTTGCTCACTATCGCAAAGTTTCAATATAATGGTCCTCTCACGGTTATCGATTGCTCGTGCCAGAACGAGTCTGTGAAAAATGCTACCGTGGATGTGCGAATAGAATTTGAACGGAAGGATTTGCCCCCAAATACTACTGTATATTGTTTGATCTTGCACGATCGCGTTGTTGAATATTGTCCATTGACCACATGGTTCGGAAAATTGTATAGATCAGCAAGTACCACCCCTCCACCGCTCAATGAATAAATAATTTAAACATGAGTTTCTTAAATATTGACGTCAGTCATCAATTGATCTTCCTATCGACTTGATCGAACCAATACATCTTCGTTATGGCTATACCTACGTTTGTCGATCTACAAGGATTCATTGTTGGGAAAAAATTTGTCGTGAAGGAAGTAGCGATTCTGAAAGCGGGATGTGTACTCTCTCATTACATTTTCGCGAGTCCCATACCATGAAGACTTCTCACAAAATCTGAGAGATATGAAGCGTCATGGCTGATTCGGAATCATCATGGTCTAAAGTGGGCCTATGGAAACGTTCCATACAGCATGGCTCGAGGTTTAATAACGGCTGCAGTTATGGGCCCAACGGAAAACGACATGTATCCTATCGTTTATGTGAACGGTCATGAAAAACAAAAATGGCTAGCTGATATATTAAATATGAAAAATGATCTCGTTATTGAAACGTTGGAGGTGAAATTTGGCGATCTGCATACCTTAAGTAAATTAGACGTGAGCTCTACTCTACGTCGCGAAAAGCATGAGAAAAATTGTGCCTTACAAAATGTGTTTGAAATGTTTAATTGGTGGTCGAATCATAAAGATTCGTGCAAATAAACGAAATGTAACAATATGGGATTTTTTATTTTCCTCAATCCTTCCTTTGTTGCATCATTTGCTGTCGGATTACAGAACTGTATAAAATATTGTTCTCAAAAGTAACAGGAATTCGTTTTGAAAATTATGGGAAATCAATTCACCTCATCGCTGGATGATGTTCGAAGACATACATCGGTAGATGTTCGATAAATGTTCAAGAGACGTTCACAAATGTTGGTAAGGCGTTCGAGAGACGTTCATCAGACGTTCGAAGACGTTCGTGAGACGTTCGAAGACGTTCGAATACGTTCATGAGACGTATGTGAGACGTTCGTGAGACGTTCGAAGACGTTCGTGAGGCGTCCGAAGACGTTCACAAGACGTACGTCAGACGTTCGAAGACGTTCGTGAGACGTTCGTAAGACGTACGCGAGACGTTCGTAGACGTTCGTAGACGTTCGAAGACATTCGTGAGACTTACGTGAGATGTTCCAAGACGTTCCTGAAACGTCTGAAGATGTTCGTGAGAAGTACGTGAGACGTTCGAAGACGTTCGTGAGACGTTCGAAGACTTTCGTGAGATGTACGCGAGACGTTCATAGACGTTCGACGACGTTCGTGAGACGTACGTGAGATGTTCGAAGACGTTTGTGAGACGTACGTGAGACGTTCGAAGACATTCCTGAGACGTCTGAAGACGTTCATGAGACGTACGTGAGACGTTCGAAGACTTTCGTGAGCCGTTCGAAGACGTACGTGAGACGTACGTGAGATGTTCGAAGACATTCGTGAGACGTTCGAACACGTTCGAACACGTTCATGAGACGTTCGTAAGATGTACGTCAGACATTCGAAGACGTTCGTGGCAAAGCGGCCGCTCCATCTCTCATTCTCGCTCCCTCTCACACATACGTGTAATCCGATCGGTTCGTATCTTTCAGCGACACGGGTCAGCCAACTTGAACCCTCCGTTCTAACGACTTCCCCCTCCCGCGCGTGATGTCATCCCCCTCCCCCGCCTAGTGACTCGCAATGGAGAAGCTGTATTCTCGGCTTCTCCTCTTTGTGCGGATATTCGTATCTGCTATACAGCGCTCACACAAATATATGACATAAAAATAAATCAAATAATAATAAAATAAAAATTTTAATTAAAAAGAGAAAAATAAATAACCTATCAATAATCATTCCATACCTCCCTCCAATCAATAATCAATCGATACCCCCCTCCAGCGCCAACGATTTTCTCCTCTCCGCGTGACGTTGGCGCCCCCTCCGATTCCCCCTCCCCGCGTGAACTCTCATAGCTATATTACTAAGGTCACTGAAACTGGCCCCAACAATTGTTGAATAACACTCAGCCAATAGTATTCTTACCAAAAGAAAGAAAACTACTGAAAATTGTTGGTGAGAAAAGCGTTTCCGACTTTACATGACAATACGCGCGTATGCGAGATTATGAAGAGTGGGATAATCTATCCCCTCCCGTTTTCAATTATTTCCTTCACAACTCACTCGAGCGATTTGTCCCTTCTTCTCCGTTGTGATTGTCCGAGTTGCACGTACTCAACGCGACCCTTAGCGAACTTACCTACTCGTATACTAATGTATTTCTTTCGGTAAAATATATTTCATTGCAAATAAACAACACACACATAACCAACAGGTTATGGGCCCAGGTGCGTGAATAGTTTGTCGAAAGGAACGTTCGCGAGTAACAGTCTAAAAGTTGGTCGGATCGACAAGTCGTGGACGAGATGGCTCTTGCTAGCAATGTAAATTCGATGCGCATCGAACCTCTGTCGAAAGATAATTACGACACGTGGCGGATTCAGGTAGAAGCGTTGTTAATTAAAAACGATACCTGGGGCTACGTCAGTGGGGAAAGAGTGAGACCATCGACAAGCACGGAAGAAGCGTCAACTGCGAGTGTGTGGGAAAACGGCGATAGGAAAGCGCGATCGGACTTGATATTATCAATCAGCCCGTCAGAACTGAAACAAGTGCGGAACTGTGTGACGGCGCGAGAAACGTGGCTGAAACTTGAGTCGGTGTATGCGTCAAAAGGCCCTGCGAAAAAGGCATCATTGTTAAAAAGATTGACTCTGCTGAGGATGCAGGAAGGTGAGGACATGCGTATGCACATCGCGAGTTTTTTTATCGCGGTCGATAAACTCGGTGACATGGACGTGGACATTAATGAAGATCTTCTTGCAATACTGTTATTATACAGTCTTCCCGCGAGTTTCGAAAATTTCCGGTGTGCGATAGAAACACGCGATTCCTTGCCCAGTGCCGAGACGTTGAAAGTGAAAATTCTAGAAGAATTCGACTCAAGACAACAGAGTAGCTCGTTTGAAATACAAGGTGCGATGGTCGCGAATCGTCGAGGCTCAAGGTCTGTTCGGACTTATAAGAAAAACGTAAATAAGCCAGAGCGTTCCAGTAGCGAGACATTTCGGTTTCGATGTTACAAGTGCCATACACAGGGACACAAAGCGGTTGACTGTAAAGTGAAGAAAAACGAGTCGAAACAGGCTACGGGCGATGTTGACGAATGTTTCGTCGCGTTTAACAGTGTCGCGGACAATCGTACTGTATCTGACGAGAGACAAGCAGGTTTACAAGCAAGTGTTAGTGAGGTCTGTAGGGACTGGATACTAGACAGCGGATGTACAGCACACCTGTGTGGGGATCGATCAGAATTTCTCGAAATTCAAAAGGTAAACAATGGAAGACTTAATTTGGCGAGTAAGAGTTCAACGAACGTCGAAGGACGCGGCACCGTGAGGATTTCGACGACGAAAGAGAATTACAAGCGGTCAGTTGAATTCCAAAATACCTTGTTTGTTCCCGATCTCAGGACAAACCTAGTTTCAGTTTCCAAGATTACCGACCGAGACTACGAAGTGAGATGCTGCCGAACAGGAGCCACAGTTATCGACCGGACAGGTCGGATCGTTATGGAAGCAGTTCGGAAAGGTGATTTGTATTACATCTGCCCGGACTACGAAGCAAAAATGGTGACGGTAGAGAAAAAGTCCGAGTTATGGCGATGGCATGAAAGGTTCGGTCATCTCAACGGAAGAGACCTGATGAGGATCATCCCGAATCATATGAAAAAGGGGAAACCAGACGTAGATGAGCTGCAAAATTGTCCAATTTGCGCGAAAGGTAAAATGGCTGCAACCCCATTCGGAAAAGGGAACCCACCATGCAAAGAGTTGCTGAGGATTGTGCACTCTGATGTAGTTGGACCAATGAGAACCGAATCGATGAGTGGCGCCCGATATTTCGTCACATTCATTGACGATTGTACGAGATGGTGCCAAGTTTATTTCTTGAAAAATAAAAACAAAGTTTTTCAGGCCTTCAAGGCGTATAAGACGTTCGTCGAGAATCAAACGGATACCCGGATAAAATACTTGCAGTCGGATAACGGGACGGAGTTCTGCAATTCGGAGTTCGACAAATTCCTGGAAGACGAGGGAATTTCTAGGCGACTGACACTTGTCCATACGCCACAGCAAAACGGCGTAGCCGAACGGATGAATCGTACGATAGTTGAAATGGCAAGATGTATGATGTTACAGTCGGGAATGTCTCAGGGATTTTGGGCTGAGGCCGTAGCCACGGCTTGTCACGTGAGGAACTGTTGTCCAACGCGAAGCCTGAAAGGAGATATCCCATACGAAAGATGGACTGGCAAAAGGATTGACCCTAATCATCTTCAAACTTTCGGAACGAAGGTCTGTATCCTTGACAAAAGTATTAATAAGGATAAGTTTGCACCCAGGTCAAAAGAAGGAATCTTTATCGGACATCCACGAGAAGCGAAGGGTTATCGTGTGTGGATTCCTCAAGAACGAAAAATTGTGGTTGCCCGAGATGTCAAATTGTTCGACGAATTCGAGGAGCGAGAAGAAAATCCAGTAGTCGAATTTGAGGAGGTAACGACGATTTCGACAAGAAATTCCACGAGGACATCAATAAAGGGGGAATCAGCGAAGAACGACGCCGAAAAATGGAAGCCGACGATTCGAAGCCAAGGCGACGCACCAGAGAGTCGAGTACGAGCACAGAGTAGCCGAACTCAGAGAGGGCGAGGAAGGCCACGCCTGCAGAGGACAGGCGGACCGGGACGTCCCAGAAAAATATATAGTTCCGTCATGGGGGACGAAGAACCCGAGATACCAATCGTGAACGAAGACGAAATTGACGATGATGTGTTCATCGAGTACGCAGGTGTCGCGGAAGTGTCAATGAACGAAGCGTTGAGAGGAGAGGATCGCGAAGACTGGGAAGAAACTATTCTCTCAGAGATCAGGAGCTTAGTCAAAAACGACACATGGACTATCGAAAAAGCAGACGGTTGCGAAAATATCGTCGGATGTCGTTATGTGCTCACGCACAAAAGTGATGCACAGGGATTTGTCAGGAAGAAAGCGAGACTAGTTGCCAAAGGGTATAGTCAACGCTTTGGGATAGATTACTGTCAAACGTTTGCTCCGGTGGCAAGATTAGAATCTCTTCGATTGATGGCTGCACTGTCGATTAAAAAGGGCATGAAGATTCATCAACTGGACATGACAACGGCGTATCTTAACGGCGAATTGGACGAAGAAGTATTCATGGAGCCTCCGATATTGCTGAAGAAGATGTTGCATCAGTTGATTCGTCGAAAAGAAGAGGAAACCGTTGTTAGAGCAAAGGCGAAAGACATGCTCAAGGGCCTCGAAGCAGGAGGCGTTTGCTGTCTGAGAAAAGCGCTCTATGGATTGAAACAAGCAGGACGACAGTGGAATGTCAAATTAAGCAAAGAACTGAAAAATTTGGGACTCTCACAGTCGATCGGTGAACCGCGCATGTATTATGCTGTTCGAGAAGATGTTAATATGCTTGTATTAATATATGTTGATGATATTTTGATTGCTTCGCAGGATCAAAAGTGGATCGACGAGATAAAAGGGTCTCTAGCAGATATCTTTGAAGTTAAGGATTTTGGGTTAGCGAAATATTGTCTAGGACTTGAGATCGAACAAACTGCGAGTGAAATCAGAGTGTCACAGCGACGGTACATCGACAACATGCTGAGACGGTTCAACATGACAGAGTGTCGTACTGTCTTGACGCCCATGAAAGTCGGCGCGAGATTGATTGACGAGGTAAAGAACGATACGAAGGAAGTCCAACATCCCTGGCCATATCGCGAGTTAATTGGGGCTCTTATGTATCTGGCCGTAGCGACAAGACCGGATATTGCGAACACCGTAACGAAATTAGCACAATTTTGTAATTCACCGAGCGAAACCCATTGGAAATCGTCAAAAAGAGTTCTTCGTTATCTGCGTGGTACGAAAGAAGTTGCATTAATCTATCGCCCAGAAAAAAAGGGGTATTACCGGTTATTCAGATTCCGATTGGGGAGGATGCAACATAGATCGCCGATCCTTCTCAAGTTATGCGTTTTTGTTGAGCGGAGCGGTTATTTCGTGGAAATCTCAAAAACAAAGGACTGTTGCGTTATCATCAACCGAGGCAGAGTATGTGAGTCTCGCGGAAGCTGTGAAAGAAGCAATATATTTGCGAAGGCTGATGAGCGAAATATGCTTCGAGGAATTTGCGAATGTCGAGTTATTTGGGGACAATCAAGGAGCGTTGTACCTTGCCACCAATCCCGTATTCCACTCGCGTACGAAACATATTGATATTAAATATCATTTTGTCCGAAATGCGTTAACCGATAAGAGAATGAGTATCTCGTATGTGTCAACAAATAATATGATCGCGGATATTTTGACGAAGGCCTTGCCAAGTCAAAAACATGTTACATGTATGGAAAGAATGGGATTGCATGTAGAGTGAAAGAGTGTGAGAACGCACGTATTGAGGAGGCGTGTTGGTGAGAAAAGCGTTTCCGACTTTACATGACAATACGCGCGTATGCGAGATTATGAAGAGTGGGATAATCTATCCCCTCCCGTTTTCAATTATTTCCTTCACAACTCACTCGAGCGATTTGTCCCTTCTTCTCCGTTGCGATTGTCCGAGTTGCACGTACTCAACGCGACCCTTAGCGAATTTACCTACTCGTATACTAATGTATTTCTTTCGGTAAAATATATTTCATTGCAAATAAACAACACACACATAACCAACAAAAATTTCGGCTCTCTAACCCAATTATTTTCTGAGCGATTTAAAAAAATGTGATTTCGAATTTTTATTTATTTTTTATATAGGCAGTTTATGATTGGCCCTTGTTGATTTTTTTCAAATTACTTATCGACAAAAGACATCAATCATGTAGCTTTTCAAATATATCCGAGCTAAACTTGAATTTTCACCATAAAAAAGAAATTAAAAACGGCCATTTCAATGTCTTTCTTTCGGAGTACAATTATGAAACTCTCGCAAGATACTGGTTTTCTAGGTACCTTCACTCTCAAATTTTTAAAATTCTATTGATTAGGTGCAACGTTGTGAGAAAAAAACCTTTTTTTTCACTATTTTCACTTTTTTACATGTATTTTATAGTTCATATGACATTATTGACTTTAAATTATATCAAGTAATACTATTTCTAATGAGTTTCCCTATACCCATGACAGAATTGTCATGATGAATATGGTACAGTGGGGGAAGTTGGCTGCGGCCGCAGCGGGGCGGGGGGGGGGGGCGGGAAAAAAGTGAACAAAAAGGAGAGTGCAAAAAACAGTGGAGGAAAGAAACAGTCGCAGTGGGGAAAAAATAGGTAACAAACGCGAACAGCGTGTACCTTAGGAAAAAAGAAACTCCTACTATTCATAATGACTATCTGTTTATTATTGTAAGAAATGTACAATATCGAATTAATATTCGTTTTTCCCGCGCTTACTGGTGGCTAACGATCTGCCATCTTGCGGTAAAGGCGGAAAACATTTATTGTAGCCAATAAACATATATCAATGCATTTTTTTTAGTTTCTCTATTCAGTAACTACTGAATATGGCGAAGCTTCCATCTTTTGAGTCACAGATTAATACGGTGGAATATTCTAACCGATACTTATAATTTTCCGGTTAGTTTTATAATTTATTACGGGAATTTTCTGGTTGATAAAAAGTTCTGAATATATATAAATTATATTTTAATTTATAAGCATTTATTTTATATTGCAGTTGATCGACTTCTACGTTAGTATCACATGAGTGTTTATACTGCATCTTTTTTAATTTACGGAGTACAAATTCGTGATGATTGTTTATCCAATACATTCATCTGTATCGTTTTAATTGCAGAATGTCTGATAACTCCAAGAGCGTTTATTGCAACGTATTTCTCCATAAAATGACAGGATCAAAAAAATTATAACTACAGAAGATTAAGCGGAAACAATAGCACAAAAAATTGACCGAGAAGTGAAGGCTAATTATATATTATGCAATCAGTGTCGCCTCATTGTCAATAAAATACAATAAACCTTCTCCAAACATAGACAATAATAGCGTAGAACAATCAGAAAAACCAACGGAACCATTATCAAAATCATTTTTCTATTTATCTCCATATTCAACAATAACATCCTCACAATCTTCCACTGGTGATCCAAGTTTTCTTGCTGCTGAACATTCTGATAAAGAAATCGAATACGTGGAAATTATGTTTCCAAGAGTGATATCTTCTCACAAATACTGCCGTGTTTGTAGAGCAACAAAATATGTCATCAATGTACGATTTAAAGCTCGCGTTCAGACTTTCATCGAAAGAAGGATGTTCATCGCCGAAGGGCACCGATGCTGCAAAAACATATTATCAAAGACAGATTTTATGACATAGCCGTCGATAGGTGGAGTATTTACTCTCAGACTAGCACATTTTAAGTTCCAGATCGAGAAAAACTTATGAGTGAATTCGAAGAGTATGCGGCTTCCGGATGGAGGCCGTGTTGAGAACAGTGTTGGGCAAAATTGTAATAAAAAAATAACAATTACAAATTACTAAAGGTAATTTGTAATTAAATCGAATTCCATTAAAATTACTTTTAGGATTAATAATTGAATCGGAGTTCATTGAAATTACTTTCGATAATTGTAATTGAATTTGAGTCCATTGAAATTATTTCCAGTAATTGTAATTGAATTGGAGTTAATTAAAATTACATTGAATCATTTTAATTAAATCGAAGTTCATTAAAATTACTTTCAGTGATTGTAATTAAATCAGAAATCATTACAATTATTTTCAGTGATTGTAATTAAATCAGAAATTATTAAAATGACTTTCAGTAATAGTAAACCACGCAATGTGGTTTCATTAGATTTTTTTTTGCTTGAGAGAATTCTAAGCATCGAAATGAATATCTCGTTTTTTTCGTAAAAACGAAGCCTCAAGGATTGAATTAAGAGAGGGAAAAAATTCAGTCATGTTTAATATAATAATAGATATGTATTATATTAATATTCGAAACACACAATAAACATATGGTAATATATGGTAAGATAATCGAAGATTGTTTTCTCAATATGGATAAAATAATTTTGCGTTTGCCACCGACAGTACTGTATATTCAATATTAATTTGTTTAAACAAATTGTTTGAACAGTGAACGCGACTATGCGAATTGCACATACTTTCCTATGTTTTTTGGGCCGCTTGTCAAGAATTTGACATTATTTTTATAAAATAAATTTGTTTAAACAATTTTTTTATGACAAAAATAATTTTACAAAATTGACTTACTGATATAATTATGATACGGGTATTATTTCTAGTAGATTGCGTTTTTTAAATTTTTAATCGTTTTTCATAAATTATTCAAAAAAAATTGTTTAAACAAATTAGTTTTGGAAAAGTAATGTCAAATTCTCAACAAGCGACCCAGAAAACATCGGCAACCATATGCAGCTTACATAGTCACATTGACTGGTCAAGCAAATTGTTTAAACAAATTCATTTTTTTTAAATAATGCCAAATTCTTGATCAGCTACCCGAAAAACTTTGGTAACCATGGCCAATTTACATATTGACTGTAAAAGACTCGTTCCGATCACAACATTTGAATACTCCAAAATCGGAGAAAATTTGTCAGTCTATTTGTTGTTATTTTGCAGGTATAACGTCGGAGAAAAAAAATGGATGCATATTTCGAAAGTACAACTATCGAAGACACCTTTAGCGCACTTTACTGTGCGTAAATAATCCGATAAGACTTCCGAAATGCAAAATGAAAAAAAAAGTCACTTAAAAGTTCGTGTTTTTTCAACTTATTTTGCAAAAAATTGTATAAAAAATTATTTTAGCGAAATTGAAGTTGCGCCATTCGAAAAAGCGGCCTTGAAAATAGTCGACAAGGTACTTTAGGAATTTCTTCCCCGACATTTTCATGGTAAATAATCACGTCGAAAAGAAGACTTGTGAAAAGTGTCTTTGTAACGTTAAAGGGTTAATCGTAAGAAAATTGTAATTGATATAAAAAAGTAAAACTTTCCCAAGTAATTGTAATGAATAATACAAAAAATACCATTTTTTCTAGTAATTGTAATTGATAACGGAAAAATTACAATTCACCCAAGTAATTGTAATTGATAACGGAAAAATTACAATTCATCCAAGTAATTGTAATTAGCAGCAAAAAATTACAATTTTTTCAAGTAATTTTATTTGGCAACAAAAAAATTACAATTATTTCGAGTAATTGTAATTGATAATCACAAAATTATAACTATTTATAGTAATTGTAATTGATAAATAAAAATTTATAATTGTTTCCGGTAATTGTAATTAGTGACTAAATATTGCAGTTATTTACAGTAATTGTAATTTATGGGCAATGAAATTACAAAAGCAATGTCTGCTGCCCAATTCTGGTTGAGAATCAGCGTTGTGCCGACGTTTCGCAAACGTTACGGTCTGCATCATCAGGGCTGAGAGCTCCGATACGATATTATGAGTGAATTGTCCATCTCTAGCGATTCAGTAATTCTTGATATAATAGTTGACTTTTCGATCTCTGAAAAAGAGCTTAATATTTTTACGGGACTCAATTGGGAAAACATTATCAAGATTCGTGACATGACGAAGTCTGTGCGTAATTCGCAAACTCAGAATGTCACACAAGCAATCGTTGTTTTCGTATGGAAATTACGTACTGGAAATTCTAGCAAAGTAATATCTGCTCTTCTTGGATTAAAGCGTGAACTGACAGTGTCAGAATATTTAGATTCAATAATGAAATCATTTGAAAAATATATCATGCCCGGACATATTGTTATAAATGCTACTTCAAGATAAACCATTTTATATAATTCTTCAGAGATGGCGGAGATGTATGAGTTAAACGATCAGCTCATGCCAATATGTGACAGAACATACGTTCGCCACCAACAAAGTATTAATAATGAATGTCAACGTAAAACATATTCAGGTCACAAAAAGGTGCCATTATGTAAGCCATTTATAATTTGTACGATGGATGAATACGTAATAGATATGCTGGGACCATACGAGGCGAATTTAAACGATGCTACAATAATGAAAACTATCATGAAAGATCCAAATAGTTTGGTTAAACTGCTTAAGGATGTTGAGTCCCAAATCGCAAATGATAATAAAATTCTGAAAATTTGGTATGTTTTTGTATGAAGTATTTCAGAGGTCGTGTAAAAATTTCACGACAATTAGGAAGCTCGTTATTGAACAATTAACTTTCACAAATTAAATGTTTTATGGAAATTAATGTAACTTTGCAATAAGTTTTTTTTTGACCTCTCAATTTTATAATATCTACAATATACTGAAAGCAACGGAAACAAAACGAAGTTTATTGATAATTTTTTTTTATTACTTTTAAAAATTGTTCTTAACAAAATGTAAATTTTTTAATAACGAGCTTCCTAATCGTCGTGAAATTTTAACACGACCTCTTAAATACTTCATACAAAAACATACCAAATTTTCAGAATTTTCTTATCATTTTTTATTTCAACCCTTAAGGAGGTTGAAGTAATGATAATAGAATTCTGAAAATTTGGTATGTTTTTACATGAAGTATTTAGGAGGTCGTGTGAAAATTTCATGACGATTAAGAAGCTATTTATTGAATAATTAACATTAACATATTTCATAGGGACTCAACATCCTTAAAACAGGCGATAAGTTTAATCTCGAGGTTTCCGTGATGTGAAAAATGAATTGGAAGATCTTGGATTTGAGGTACTCGCACCAGCTCTCGAAGGAAAACGCAGACAGCTAATAACTATCGAGTCGAATGAATCTCGATGTGTAACGAAAGTGCATTGGCCAGTGGAAGCTGTACATGGGATGATTCGTCAAAAGTACAAAATATTAGACCATACGCTTGATAATAAGTAGTTACCAAAAGTGCAATCATAATGTGTTTGGAATTGTGTTTAGATTCTGACCAAAATCTTGTCAAAGAAGGTCTATCAGTCATAAAGGCTCACGAAAAACTAGATAACACTTTGGCTACTGAAGTAGAAACCATTCGATGGGCTCGGCGAAAAATTCCTTTCCAAGAAATTAATTCCAACGATCTGCTAGACTTTCCGGAAATAACTGAGAAAGATCTTAAACTATTGTTCACTCGTTTATATTAATTTTCAGAAGCAGTATTATATGTAGCCGAAACGGTGGATGATGATAATAATATAAAACATCAGTATGATAAAATTATGAGAACATTCTTAAAATTCAAGTTTAGTCTCGCCATATTAATTCCAAAACTTATTGGCGCTTCATTCAATATCAACCGAATAGAAATGGTGTAAAAGGAATCTCTCGATATTCATGTGAATGCGCAAATGGAAGAAGAACTGTAGGTTATTGTTCTCGTATTGCGGCAGTAATTTATTATTTATCACATGCTAGATACTTGAACGAAATTGTTAGACCAACGGAAATTCTGAGTCGTCTTTTTAATGTAAATCATAACATCGTAGTCATTGAAAAAGACAGCGATGATGACTAATTAACTGTATATCCAATTATTGTTAGTGGATTATTGTCAATAATAGTCAATTTGTCAATAGGAATATTGCCAATATATAGTAAGAAAATGATTGATTTTCTACTTTTCTTCTGATATTTTTTTATTTGTTTTTTTTATGGAAATAAATTATTACGATTTTAATAATGTAATAATTGACAGGCAATTCGTTTTTTTCATCGAAAAGAATATTATTACTTGATACAATTAAATGGCAACAATGTCTTTTGAAATATAAAATGCACGTAAAAAAGTGAATATAGTGAAAAAAACTGGTTTTTCCCAATGCTGCACCAAATCAATAAAATTGAAAAAAAATGAGAGTGAAGGTGACCAAAAAAACCAGTATTTTGCGAGAGTTTCATAATTGTACCTCGAGAGGAAGGCATTGAAATTGCCATTTTCAATTTTCTTTTCTTTCTGAAAATTCAGATTTCGCTCTGAAATATTTGAAATGCTATTTGATTGATGTGTTTTGTCGATAAGGAATTTTGAAAAATCAACAAGGGTCCATCATAAACAACCAAGTTGAAAAAAATATAAAAACTGGAAAACACATTTTTTTCGATTGCTCAGAAAATAACTGGGTAAAAGAGCGGAAATTTTCAGCATAATTTTTTCTTATAGTAAGAATACTATAGGCTGAGTGTCATTTAACAACTCTCGTAGGGCAGTTTCAGTAGCCTTACTTGGCTATGCCCTTTAAAAGCATTGACAACGTAATCCCGGAGCAAATTATTTATCCTCATCACTCTCATGAAAAAGTGATGATGTTATTGCCGTCATTTTCGGTCATCTGCAGCCTATTCTCTGCTGCCTGCAAGACTTTCCGGGCCTACTCCAATTCACTGTGCAGTACGTTCGCTTCGGCGTTTTGCGTTGCTCTTTCCCGCAACCGAGCATGGGCTCTCCTGTTCATTAATATCATAAACTGTAATTAACGTGACTTTTCTGTTTTTTTGTAGTTTAGAAAGTCGTTTTTCAATTTCATCGTCTCGAACATTTGACCTTTTCTCCGCTTATTCCGATTCCAATTTTTTTTTACTAGCAGGCTCCACGGAGCTGCATGGCGCTGCGAGGTCCTCCTTCGCGTCCGGGTGGGGCTTCCTATTAACCATTATATATCATACATTAGGTTTCATGTGAACTCATAAAATAATTGTAATGCAACAATGCACTGTAATAATTTCGGAGACGATTTTTTAATCCCGGACTATCCCAACAAACTCTCAAGAATTCAAATCGCTGCGACTTTTTTTTCATTATAATCCAAGTGTTCGAAATGGTCGCTCTTGAGAAAAATATCTGAAAAGGCCATCATAGATTTCTTATTGCTTTTCAAGGAATAAACATTTTGTTTGCTACTAACAATTATGATTTTCCTTGTTAAAAACATGTCTATTATTGGGGAAAAAATCCCAATCATAACTCAAATAGACTAAATATTTTTTTATTATGAAAGGATTTTGTTTAGTATGATATAGCATTGTGGGTATCCCTCTAAAAACAATTAACAACGATTAAACGACCTATCATCGATTTTTGACTAAAGAGAATATTTTAATCTCTTAGATCACAACGAAAAAAGTTGCAGTGGTTTAAATTTCCGAGGGTATTTTCGGGACACTTTGAAGTGACAACAACCAAAAATATTCTTAGTTCATTATTCATTTTCACAGACATTGTAAGCTGAGCTAAAAATTGAAAACCCAAATTTTAAATATTTTTCACAATGAATTAATGAATAATGAATTTTGTTAATTTTTGCCCGAAAATGATTTTAAAAAAGTGTACAGTGGATATTGAACATTTTTCGGAACCATACTTCAATTTTTTATACGATTATATAGCACTCGATTTATAAATCATCAAAGTCAAAAGTGTCATTTTTATTCGATTACTCATAACTCGGCAAGTAATCATGGTAGAGAAACTAAAAAAACAGTTTGAAGGGAAATCAATCATCTAAAAGAGCTGATAAGTGGAACTGCTATAAATAATTTTTCTAAATCCATGGATTTGTTAAAAGGTAAGCAAAAATTCGGAAAAAAAATGTTCTACTGTATTTCTTATGATTTCTTATGTGTGGTGAATGATAAAAATGTTTGGCTTTCAAAATTAGCTCCAAGCGTCAATTTCATTTTTCTCTGCGAGGTACCACCATTATGACAATCACCCATAAAATTTACAATTTTTTATTGTTCCCTTAATTATTGTGAGTAGTTTGGTTAGCAATAAAACCATTCGAACATTATATTCTTTACAGTATTGTCGTCTTTTCAGAAGTTTTCAAATTGCTGCGTATTTACCATTTACAAAATAAAATACGTTATAAAATAGCATATGATGCACTTGCGCCACTGAGATCATTTCAATAGGGTGTTCAAATCCTCGAATTCTAAATCCCGGTTTCAAATATTGCATTTTATCGCCCCGTACGCTTCAAGTAAAACATCGTGGCGTCTTCCCCGGTTATCCGCGCTGCGGCACACGCAAGTTGTATGTATG
Organism: Ophion costatus; assembly: GCA_951751655.1. NCBI lineage: Eukaryota > Metazoa > Arthropoda > Insecta > Hymenoptera > Ichneumonidae > Ophion > Ophion costatus. The sequence continues at coordinate 16,176,609 of OX632356.1, read as the reverse complement.
CGCACGCACGATTACAAGCCAAAATGTAAACAAATAGACTTCCCGTCTTTTTCGTTCTCGCTAGCAGGCCATCTCGTGTCGTTGACAGTGATGAAAGGGTGCATGATATCGCCTGAGTGTGAGAGAGAACATAGTAAGGATCAGCGCTATGGAGGGGGGCAGAGAGAGGGAGAGAGAGAGAGAGATTGATTGAAATTTTATTATTCATAATTGAACAAAAACGGATAGCAAGCTATCTAGAATAAGCGATTTTTTACCACAGCGAGTAAGAGGCGTAGCAATAGAAACAGTTGTAAAACGATTAGCGAGTTGTAGAATACAGAATTAAACTTATGTCTAACTTACATTGGGGCGAACGATTTGAGAATAGAGCATGCTTAAATCTAGGATGAGAGTTCTCTCTCTCGGAAACAGATCGAATAATATTATAAAGTAGAAGTAGATAAGTAGTACGGACAAAAGTAAACATAAACAAAAACAAAAACCACAAAAAGCCTGCACACCCGACATCAGAAACAGCACGAGGGCTCGGACACCTAAGTAGTGTCTTGCAGATACCACTGCTTGAGGCGTGTTTTGAAAACAGCCAGGGACTCGGAGTCCCGGATGCTGTCGGGGGGTGAGTTCCAGATAAGTGGTCCGTGAATGGCGAACGCATGCGTGTACGCTTCGGTCCGGTGATATGGGACCACCAAGACACGAGGGTGCCTTGTGATGCGCCCAGGATGGTGGACGAGAAGTAACTCTCGGAGGATTGGTGCACCATTCCCCTGAAAAGCCTTGTAGATTGCGCATGCAATGGCTACATCGCGGCTCAGTCCTACGGTCAGCCAGCCAAGCCTGCGCCTTGTTGTATCCCCGGCTCGAGAACCCGGGATAGGTATTTGTGGGATCGTTGCGAAATTAAGAGTTGGAACTCAAGTTCGTTGAATCGGAATATAAGTTTATTACTGGGCTGGTCTTATAATTGAATTTACAGTGTGTCGGTCGTACCTTAGGACCGAACCGTTCAAAAGCCAACCAAGGACTGACTACTCCCTGGTAACTTCTCTTAATTGTCGACTCTGATGGTCGCAATTTGCCCTAGATCGAACATCATCCGATGCTTCGTCAGGATGTGTCGCAAAGTGTCTTTCTGACGTTTGCATTTTGGCAAAAGTGTGACTCTTTCGCAAGGAGGATGCAAAACGGTCTGGAATGCCGTTTCGCAAATACTTTCTTGACCGTTCGGTCGTTTCGTTGTATTGCGTAAATTAGCGGATACAACAGCCTGAACCGGAGATAGAGATGTCGCGAGGGAGGCCAAAGATAAATCGTATCCCCTTGTTGACGAGGCGCTGAAGTTTAATGTCGTTGACAACCCCAGCACCAAGGAGGACCGATGAACAGTAGTTTACGTGAGGCAAGAGCAAAGTAGAGACTAGGGTAGTTCGCAGACTCTCATCCGTATAGTTACGTAGCTGCCATAGCTTGTATAAAACTCTGTTGACCCTCGAGGTCACACCGGCGATGCGGTCCTTGAACGAAAGTTTGGCGTCGATGCCGACACCCAAATTCCTAACCGAGGGGACTGGAGGAACGCTGATCTGCCCATCTCCGAGCGGCGGGAGCTCCGAGGTGTCGATCTGGTTGATCATGCGGTTATTGCCGAGGATGATGGCCTTAGTCTTGAGAAGATTGAGTCTCAGTTTGTTCCTCGATGCCCAGTCACGAATGCTGGCAATGTGGTCATTGAGCTCCCGAAAGCATTCCGCGAGGTCGAGAGGCGAATAGCTGGTATAAATTTGTAAGTCGTCGGCGTACAGTAGGCGCTTAGCAGAATGAATAGCGGGTCCGATGTCGTTGATGAAGAGCGAGAACAAAAGGGGACCAAGAATTGAGCCCTGTGGAACACCTGAATTGGTGCCCAGCCACCCTGTAAGAGAGCCATCTTCCGATTTGACTGCCTGTAGACGACCGGTAAGGTAGGATTGTAGCCACGCCAGTGCCTCATGGGAGAGGCCAATGTTTCGCATCTTGTAAAGCAGGAGTTGATGTGAGACCGAGTCGAATGCCTTAGAAAAGTCAAATAGAAGCAGGACAGTCACTTTCCTCCTATCCATGGCGGACCTGGTGTCGTTGAGCAGCCTGACCAAAGCGGTCTCCGTACTGTGGCTCTCACGGAAACCACACTGGAACGGATCCAGAATATTATATAGCTTGATGTAGTGTGAGATTCTGTGATAAATTAGGAGTTCTAGCGCCGTGCTGAGGGACGGCAGCAGAGAGATAGGTCGGTAGTCGCCCACATTTGATGGCGATGACACCTTGGGCGGCATTATTACGGCCCTCTTCCATGCTTGAGGGAAGCTGCAGTCACTGATCGATTTGGTGAAAAACGTGACGAAGAAGTTCAGTAGCAGGCTCAGAAAAGGCAAGAACATACGGCGCGTAAGTCCGTCTGCGCCCTGGGCCTCGGAGCGGGAGGCCAGCAAAGCGCTTTCTCCCTCAAGCGGAGTGACCAGGCTAAAGACAAGCGGCGGACGGTCAGGCATCGGTGGAGGCGGGTTGACCATAGAGCTGTCCTCGAGAGCATTAGGGCGAGATGTGAATGCCGTAGCAAAGGCGGCATTCAGCTCATCCAGCTGCACAGCAAGCCTTGAGACACTGCGCTCCTTTGACAGTCCAAGGTTGCGTAACTCACGCCACGTGGCCACAGGAGATAGCCCCGCTAGGCGGGATTTATAAAAATTAACTCTGGCGGCAGTAAGTTGTGGTCGAAGGGTATCACGAGCGAGCCGGTAAGCCTCGAAATTATTCTTCGTCTTGCTTCGACGGTAGCGGCGATAAACACTGCTGACGAGCCGCAGTGACGCTTTTAGCTCCGGAGTCGTCCAAGGGGCGTGCTTCACAGAGTTAACCGTAACCCTGGTGACGGGGGCGACAATATTCAAGGTGGCGAAAAACTGCCCGTAGAATACATCGAGAAGCGCGTCCACGGACGCCTCCTGAGTTCCCAGAGAGGTCCATTCGACGGCCGCGAACGCCTCCCGGGCATCTGGGCCCGACAGTCTTCCCAGCCTACGAGTAACGATAGATTTAGCATGTGGTTTCACTTAATAAGTCTTCATTGCTGCGTATATCTGGTGATGACCAGCGCCTAGCGGGAGATCGGACTTGCCCCACGAAACGACCTCATCAGACTCGTCGACCATGCAGAGATCAAGTCAAGTTTCAGATGATCCAGAGCAATGTGTGGCGCCGTGTTCGATGAGCTTGAGTGAGAGATCGCCGATGAGTCCTCCAACATAGCGAGCGTCGAAACTGTCGCTGAGAAGGTCCGCATTGAAGTCGCCCACTATGACCTTGTGACTGGAGCATTCCATTGCACCTCCAAGCACCTGCCCGATGTCTTGGGGAGTCGTGAAAGTGACGTGCGGTGGGCGATAAACTACGGCCACAAAGATCGAGGGCGAGCCCGCACAGCTGAGCATGCAGGCGATGAATTCAATAGTCCCGGGGCCGGTGGACGAACCCACCGCCTCCATGTACATTGCGATCATTCCTGATAATCGAGTAACCCGACATGTAGACTAGGGGGTCAGGAATCGGGGGAGCTAGCCAAGTTTCGGTGACGGCAATGGCATAGAATAGCGGACCTTCGTCAAGATAGCCCTTGATGGCGTAGAGATGCGAGCGTAACGAATTTGCATTTACACAGCAAATCCGAAAATCTGAAGCGATGGATGGGGCTTGGTGTGCACGGTCAGCGAGCTATTCCTGGGGAGTCGGATAGAGGCTCAACTGCTTGGGGACATCATCGAGCGTGTTCACGGTATGTGTAATGCCATCATCCGTTTTTTTTTGCGAAGACTGTATGGTTCTTGCACCAAACATGCTCAAAGCCAGCAGGCGTTAGAGTCTTTTTTGCCGCAGTTAAGACTTGCAGGACTTTGGTCGGCAGAAGCTCGTTGATGTTGATAATGGGGTCAGCCTTGGGCGGTATATAATTGATACCCGCGAGCAGCTCCTTGTCCAGCATAAAGAGCCTCAAGACCCCTTGTTTGCATTTGGCCGAGAGAAGACACAGCGCCAGGCTAGATCCGCTGCAAACCACCGCGAAGGAGGTCCTAGAGGATGCGACGCCCGCGCTAGCTCTTGGAGACGTAGTCGCTGTTGTGGCCTTTTGTGGTGAATGCGGCAGCGATAACCGATGTGAGTTTTAGGAGAACGGACTCCTCAACAGTGCCAAAAGAGAAGCCGGCAACGGTGAGCTCCTTGAGGGTACCCTGGTTGGAGAGTGCCCGTTGCACATGCGCTGCCGTCGGATTAGTGGCTGCCGCAAGCCTAGAAAGCTCTTGTTCGAAACTGGAGCTGGTGGGGGATGGGCAGCAAATGGAGCGAGCTGTTCGACCCGAGTCTCCAAGTTATGCAGCGAGTCCTTGAGTTCCTGATTCTCCATGACGAGGTGTTGGGTCACCCCGGCTAGAGAGTCAGGAACGCTGGTGAGCCGGTCGGTAGTGGTGATCTGAGTCGCACGGTCGGCGCTGACAGCATTAACAGTGCCGCGAATGCCGGGAATGTCGTCGAGGATGACTTTATAGCTTTCAAGAGTCTGATTAATTGCGGCCAGCCCCTCCATGACGTTATCGATAGTGTGAGCGTGGGTGTGTCGAGTCTTCGGTGGCTGCATAGTTTTCTTGAGTGGAGGCTTTAGCTTTCCGTCATCTCCATCTCTCTTCCGCTTGCGCGAGGAGCCACGGGAGGAGACAGAGCCCTCGGAGCCAGAAGGGGAGCCCGGTCGAGAGTCGGTGGGCGATAGTGGCGCAGACATAGCGGTGGCAGCGATTAGAATTACAAATAATTGTAAACACGCTTCTGTGGCCAGAGCCGACCCTTCAAAGACACTCCAAGGGAGTCAGTAAGTCTCACTAGTAAACCGCCGCTGGCAGGCGAAAATTCGTCGAGGTAGTGGGCAACTTCACGTTGGTCGGTCAACGAGTCAAATAACCTACGTACGACCAGCCAATGGAAACACGTCGAGAGTAGCAGACAACTTCGCGTCGGTCGGCAGGAGAGTCGAGTGTACCGTCGTGTGACCAGCCAATCAGACGTTTGGAGACCGTAGTCGCTATAGCTATGTGTTGAACGTACCCAGATGGTGCGAGAGAGAAGGCAGAGAGCATGCTGAGCGAAAAGCGTTCAGACGCCGGCGCATGCGCGGAGTCAGGGTCGCACGTTTGGACGTCGGATGGGCGACGGGTGGCGTGCGGGGGGACCACGGCAATAGTGAGATTATGGTGTTTCGAAGCCTTTTAACCGGCAGAAAAGGGACAAAAACCTGCGAAACCCGGATGAGCGCTTA